>JXSR01S009890.1:14531-26685 GCA_000969725.1 Ophiothrix spiculata
AATCAGGTTTGCCCTTTTGTCTTTTTAGTTCACAAAAAATATCACATGAAAGCTTAATAAATCATGAACAAAATGGTAAATGTTCAACAAAAATCGGCCGGTTAGTTTTGATACAGCGATCTTGCAAAGTTATTATCCTATACCCAAAACACGGGAAGATATCTCGGGGTCATGCATCAATTAGGAACGTCGTGTGTGTATTGTATACGAAATGTTGCTAATAACTGCAATATGATAAGGTCAAATAATTTTGCAAAATGCTATTAATTATAATTCGAGAAGAACCGAGTCTAGACGAAAAGGCCCGATCAGGACACGCGGTGAAATTGGGTGAGTAATCGAAAAATACCGAGTGGACAGATTCGTTTTGGTAGAATAATCCTCCAATTTCGGCCTGTGCAACATAACATTAATGGTTTGATTTGAAAACAGACATCGTATTCTACCCAATATTTGAATAATTAAAATGTTGCGCAGGACAGATTTTGAAATTTTTTCGGATAAATTTGCCATAGAGAACTTAGAAAATGGTGAAAGTATTGAAGTAAAGTGAATGAAAATAAAATTCCACCTTTAAAAAGTGACATTATCTTTTCAGCTTCTTATCCGTGAATTATTTGATTTAAAGATCTACAAACTTAATTCAGTAATTTTTTCAGTATGCTTTAATGTATTAGCTATTTTCATTCAAATACCTAGGAATATTGTTGACTCATCAGCCCAAAATATGATCAATTCATTTTCATTAATTCTTGAAGGTTGCATATTCCTTTCATAAGGTGAAATTGAATTCAAAAGATTGCAAAATGCACGTTTATGTGCCAGTGCCTTTGCCTTTTTTCCTAATTTACAACACATATTTATATAATATATCAGGCCAGAAAATTTGCGAAAGCTCTTTTTAATGATATGGCAAATTATGGAGCATTTATAGCAGACTTCTGGTTTGAGGAAGACATTAGAATTAGGAAAAACTGCAGGATTTTATTGCTACATTACACAAAAGCTGGCGTTTGTGGAGATATTTATATGTTATTACATTCAAAGCCATTTTTTATTATTCATTTTGAATATTTTATGTTTTAATAGTGTCTTTAAAGTCGCTCTAACCCAATTTTTAGGGGGAAATAGAAATTTGGTAGCTATAATTTGGCCGCATTTTTTGGATTTGCAACATGTTAACAACATTAATAATATTTTTGCGGTGATTGTAAATTTCATTTGGGGTGCCATTTCGGATGCTAACAACATAATTTTCTGGTTATTACCCTATATGTGACAGAGAGCGTTTTTCTGTAGAATTCAATACGGCAGAGAATTATTTAATTGTCAATCTTACCTTGAATAGCAGATGTATCTTGTGTATCCATTTCCTCTGGCTGGTCACGTGATGTCAGATTTCCTAGAAAATGTAGATTTAATATAACGTGTTAACAACATCAAAAGTCTGTTTTAATATCAAAACTACAAAGATGATAGAATTAATTCTGAATATTATTATCTGAATTATTTATTATCAGTAGTACTGGGTAAAAATGTGCAGGTCAAGCAATTAATTGTTAAAACATTTCCGACAGATATGGCATTACCTGCCATTTTTTGCTGACAATATAGCAAAATGACCTTTGACACCATGGCAGCTGAATTTAGATTTTATTTATTTCAGCAGGAAAAAGATCATGAAATAAACAGCAAAAATCTATTTGAGAAATACTTTAATTGATCCAACAAGTGTATTAGCTATTTTCATTCGAACACTTAAGAATATTGTTAACTCATCAATGATTGCGTCCGATTAACACAAATCAGCCCAAAACATGATCAATACATTTTCATTAATTCTTGGAAGGTTGGATATTCCTTTCAAAAGGTGAAATTGAATTCAAAAGATAAAACAAATGTATGTGCCAGTGGCTATGCTTAGTTTTCTAATTTACAACAAACATTTATATAATGTATCAGGCCAGAAAATTTGCAAAAGCTATTTTTTAATGATATAGCAATGGAATATTTATAGCAGACTTCAGTACATCACATACAAAATCTGTTGTTTGTGCAAAATATTTACGGAAAATCAGAAGCCGTCATGATATTTTGACTCAATATTTGTCTAGTATCGTAAATTTACAGCAAGTTGAAATAACAAAATTATAATTAATTTATCAAACATTGGTGCAGAAAACAACATAATTTTTATTTTTGGTAGTTTTTCATTTAGAGAGGTGTTTCATGTATTGAGACATGCCTGGACGAACCCTGCACCCCTTTTTAATTTAAATGTTGTTTTCTTTTTCACATAAACAGTGTGTAATTAATTTGTCAATATTAAGTATATCAATAACAAATATTATGTAACATATCTACCGAGTAAAGATTGGTGTCAAACAATCCATTCATGATCACTGATAGCTTACAAATTAAAATCCTATTTTGGTCCTGTAGAAAAAAATACCACCCTTTTAAGGGGGGGGGGGGCACCAGTATTAAATTGTTTTTCTACTAGAATTTATAAAAACGTTTTTCCTCTCATGTTTTTAAATAGGTATCCATTGATAGGTCTAATTGCTAAAACAGCCTGCGGTGGAATCTTCACTGGAACGGAATATATCACCTGCACCTGTCATGTCAAATTCTAACACAGACCACTGATGATGTGGATTCTGCTGCGTGTTCTACTTGGCGTATGTGTCTGTGTCTATAAGCGTCTCAACGCGTAATACAAATGTGCCCGTCAACGCACACACTCTAACAGTGCGTGCGGCGTCCGCATGTATCATCCGCTGGGTGTATATCAATGTTTCTCCCAAGGATCTATAATGGTGTATATAGATCCCAGCTGTCGTGGAGATTGCCCCATTATTGGCCGATGTATAAATTACAAAACGTGTATATGACCTCTAGTTACCTCTCGGAGGAAATCCCCATTTTTCTTCTAACATGCGCTGTACACTTCCAAGTTTGCATTTCATCAGGGCATCAATGATGCTTTCTCGGGATGCTTTCCTGCCATTCTTCATTCGCCATTCATTAAAAACAGCAATAGCTCTTAGCCTTACATTTTCAGCAGCTGTCTTTCCTATATCTTCAATTTCTAAATAACTAAGACCAAGTGCACGAAACAGATTATGAAACTCTTCATGCCGTAGATAAGTTTGATAAGTCATATACCGGATGTCCTCATCTGAGACGTTAGTTAAATCTAGAAAGACAAAGTGAAACATCTATGGAATTCTTACAAATAATGTGATCCTTAGCACGAGAGGAGTATTTAAAGAACTGTGCACCAAAGATAGATCCCTGAGGAACTCCATTACGGTGAATGGCCTCTTGAATACCACACACCATCAGAACAATATTTTTACAGCCCGCTAGTCCGAAGGTTCGCCTGTCCGAAGGTTCGCTGGTCCGAAAATGAAACTCGACCATTGTGGTATCCAAGGACCGACCTATAGGTGGATTTCTAACTCCTGACGCGAAGAATGCAGAGGGTAGTTATTGGAGTCTCAAACGAACCCTTTTAACAGCGGGCCTTTTTACTTTCGGACTAGTGAACCTTATCTCATTTTTGGACTAGCGAACCTTTGATTTTTTTTTATTTTCGGACTAGTGAACCCTATTTTCGGACTGACGGACCTTTTTTTCAAAATCAGACTGGCAAACCATCGGTTATAGGAAAATACGCTTTCGGAGTGGCGAACCTTGTATCATTTTCGGACTAGCGAACCTTAGGACTAGCGAATTTACAGACTAGCTGGATGACGTGATGTTACCATCAGAACAGTACATGTACCATTCACCATTACTTTGCATGCTTATGCACGGCCTAAACCACGTGCACGTGCAATCGATACTTCGGATCGATACCATTATACCAAAATCATCACCGAGAAACTGCAGCAAGAACCAATGGTCTACTGCATGACTATGTCAAATGTATTTGGCCCCCTACACCGGAAACTTGACGGCCTACCCTAACCCCACCTTAGGTGGTAGTATTTTTGTCATCAAAATGACCGCAAAGGATGTAAAAGAGATTACCTGCATGTCTGGGTTCGGTCGCATTTGTGTTTTTAAACCTTAGGGGAACCCCCCCCCCCCCCCTGGGTAGAAGAGGGTTAAGGGCCCTGTCTACCCTTCGTTTGAAGAACTCAGCAACGAATAATAAGTCCAAATAAAAGTATATATTTCTAGAAGCGGATTATATTGGCATACTCAACGTGATGGTGGGGTCATTTTTGGACTAAAATGTGTAATTTTTGAGGGTCCAATAACATGTTTTGGGCCCAACATTTTACGGTAAAGCTAACGAAATTTTGCTTTGGTAAAATGTTGAACTATTTTACTTATTTTTCTGAAAGCAATGTCTAGGAACGCATTTTACGAATTTTCGATTTGATTATATTTTTTTAAATATTGCCAAAAATAGGTCAAAAAATGTTTTGCCAAAAATGGTGGCAGTGGTGGAGAATTTTTACATTTTTGAACGCATCAAAATGGACCGAGCGTGCATTGAATGTGTCTCATTTCAAATGCGACATGAAATGCGCATTTATTAACCTATAATTAAAACACCCCAGTTTAGCACATGGGTAATTTTAAAATCTTGTATTATCGACAACCAAATGTATAATGCTTATTTATTTTCATAGAAAAAAATAACAGTTTTCTCGGATCTAATTTCAATATACATGTATATACATACCATGAGTGACAAGGTTCCATTTGACTTCCAGATGATCTTTTGCTTCAATCAACTGTTCCCTTTCCAAAGCTTCAATGACTGTTCTCTTCGTGGCGTTACATCCTTCCTTACATAGCCATACATACAAAACATTCTCAGCCTGTGCTCTGACACCTTGAGCAGATGCATCCATTTTGGCTATTTCAATTTCTGATCGACTCATACCCAGAGCTAGACATAAACGATCCAAATGTGCAGGCATCAGGTTTGTGCCTGCGCTTGTAATGTCTCGTATATCTGCCCCGGATATTTTTTCCATTTCTGGAAGGAAATGTTCATGAGAAAAGAAAGTAGTACATGTATAAACATAAATATCATTTCATGTGCTTGCAAAATATTCCTTACTAGTAGTAATGAGAAGCAAATGCTCCCTGTGAACTGTCAGCACCAAAATTGAACATGTCTATAAGATGAAGATGTCTGGGAAACATCTGCCGTAAACAAGATCACTGATACATGTATGATCACTAAACATAACGATGCTTATTGTATGTGTAGCGCGTCACAATTTCAAACAATGGAAAACGAAACAAGGACACACGCCACATATATGGGAACAGCCAATGGATACAAGGCCTAGCCTGTATCCATTGGCTTTACCCATATGCCGTGTGCCTCGTCTCGCTTTCTTGTGCGGCGCAACATAGACAATAAACTTCGTTCTGCTTAGTGATCATGCCAGTGGCCTTGTTAATGCAGATGATTCCTATGACATGGCAGCACCAACAATCAACATTATCATACTTGGTAAGCATAAGGTTATAGGGATATCTGCTGTACACAAGACCATTGGTGTGATCACTAATATTAGTGGATACAGGACATAAGGCCCTGTGTCAATTGGCTGTTCCCATATGACGTGTACCCTTGCTCGTTTTCCATTGTTTGTAATCGTGCGACGCATCACGGACAATAACCGTCGTTCTGCTTAGTGATCATATCATTGACCTGGGCAGGTGAGACACATTAATAAAACGACCCAACTTTTTGACCATTGACCCCGCATAATCTTATGTTTTCTCTGAAATTGAAGGCTCTCCGAATACAAATTAAAACGCATAATGGAGGAGAAAATGTGATGGCTCACCCGAAAGGGGAAACTTTGTAGATGATATCAATTTTGATTTAATCATTTCATCTGTTACAGTATTTTTGTGCGTTTTATGTCTCCCATTAAGGGTGAAAGTCGATGCACTCATGTGTGCATACGCCGCAGTGAACATGCAATGGATACAGGGCGGAACAAGGCCAGATCAAAAGGTAATAACGTCACAAGGACACACCCCATAAGCGAACAGCCAATGGGTACAAGGCCTTATGACCCCGTGTCCATTATCTATTACCTTATATCAATCAATCAATCAATCAATCAATGATACAAGTACTTGCATAACATGCATACCCCATGAAGGATTCTATTCGTACACGGGACCCACGGCTTTACGTGACTGTCCGACCACGAAGCAAGTAGAGTAAAGTTTCTTGCCCAAGGAAACAAGGAGACAAAAACCGCCCGGCCCAGGGCTCGAACCCACAATCTCTGTATTACGAGACCCGTACTCTAACCGCTCGGCCACGCTCCCCTCTAGGGTGTGCCCTTTCATTGTTTCCAAATGTAAAGCATCGCAGAGACAATGAACCTAGACAGAATCCTTCGTCGTCGACCGGCTTTGCTCTTTACGCTATGGCTAAATCGAGAGGCGCCATGCTTTTGTCCGCCATTTTGTTTCGCGAGATAGGGGGACTGGCGACTCAGTCTACAATGAACCTTGGTTCTGCTTAGTGATCATATTAGTGGTCTTGTGTACGGCAGATGTTTCATGTGACCTGAAGCACAATGCAGGTCACAGGAAATACATGCCGTACACAGGGCTGCTGATATGATCACTAAGACCACATATCTATTGGTTTTACCCTTATGGAATGTATCCTTCCAATCAATCAATCAATCAATCAATCAATCAATCAATCAATCAATCAATCATATCAATCAATCAATCAATCAATCAATCTAAACTGTACTACAGAATTGAATATATAGGTTGGTTGAAACATTTTACACCACCTTTGAGACACACCCACATCCCTACAAATACCATCCATCAGGCACCCTCACACCCCCCCCCCCCCTCCGCTCCCCACACAATATATTTTGGGGAAACGTACAAAACAAAAAACAATAAATAATTGGAAATAAAATTGTGGTCACCGAAGCATAAGTATCACATATCAGCACTTTGACTCTGCCCTGGCGTGCCAATCAGCAACAATCGACTCCACATCAACAAAATGTAAGCCTAACAAACAAGATGTAAATTCTTACCTACTTCCAAAAGCGATCCACCCTTTAAAAAACTATATTACTGATGATATTCAACACCTAAAATGGCTATATCGAACTTTATTCTTAAAAATGAAAACTTAATATTAATTCAATTTGACTTCTGTCTGACGCGACACATGTACACTGATGTACGTAAACTTTGGAACTGGTAGAGGCTAAACATACTTATCTGTGAACTTTGGATTTTTTAGTTTGATTGCAGTTGTTGTGACACTAACAAGTTCGCCCCGCCTTGTGTGCTCTTGTTCCGTGTTCCATTGTTTTCAGTTGTGACGCACGACACAGATGATAATAATAATAATGATGATAATAATAATAATAATAATAATAATAATAATAATAAACATTGCGCTTTACAATAACTAAACAAAAATAAAGCATGAGAAAACAACAGTCACAACTTGGGTAACCAATGGAGGGAATTCAACAACGGGGAAGTAGGCTGGGAGCGAGGAAGCTGAAATACTATGCGGGCAGCTCGGTTTTGTAGACGCTGGGCGGGGATGTTTTATGTCTATGTTTTTACATCCAGAGAGCAATGCATTAGCGTAATCAAGTTTAGATAACACAAGAGCCCTCAAAGCATTTAGCAGCAGTATCATGATCAATGAAACGGCGGATCCTAGCCAGATTCCAAAAGAAGAAAATTAACGGATTTGCAAATCAAGGTTCTTAATGTTGGAGGATTACGGGATCTTGACAGTGACAACCTGGAAACTCAAAGAAGTTAATCTACGCATATTGTAAAAAAAGGGTTCATTGTCATTGTGGCTCGCCACAGCTGGGAATAATTGAATACAGAAGAAGGGCACACGCCACAAGTTAGACCTTGTTCTCCTGTTGCATATGTCCTTGTTCCGTGTACCATTATCCCCAATTGTCACTCGCCACAAAAAATAGAGAGATAGCGATGGTCCTCCGTTGACGCTATTTTCGACGGTAACCGTATTTCTCATTCATGTGCAAATCAAATCACTTTAAATCAAATCACTTTATTCATAATATCATACATATATATAAACAACAATGAAAACATATAGAACATGACAATGATATTGTGGTAATGGCCTAAAGGCCAAAAAGGTCCGAAGGGATCATCACGTGAAAAACAAAGTTTCAAATACACCAAAAACTCAATACAAATACGGATACAAAACATATACAAATATCAAACAAAGCACTTAAGGGGAAGGCGTCAACAAAAATCATAACTGGCATTGATGTTGGATTTATAAGTATTTACAAAGTGATTTACATTGTTTTAGATTTATATCAAGAGTGTCCTGTTGTGCAAATTGCTCGATCAGAAATGTTTTTCTTTGTTTTGTTGCTACTATAATCTCTGAAGCATTTCTAGTTTGATAGTTATGAGTTTGGTTATTTTTATTTAAATAGTCTGAAAATATACTTGGGAGGGGCTTTGTTTGATGTTTGTACATAAAAATACCTAGTTCCAGTTTAAATATATCACATTATGTTTAAAACATCGTGTTTTTTAACATGGTCCGGTGTGGGCTCTGTAATGCTGACACCATTTTTGGGGGCCATTTTTGTAATTTAATAACTTTATCTAAGTAGGTTTTACATGTATTACACCAGGGGCGGCGTAGTGTAGTGGTTAGCAATCTCGCCTTGCACGCATTGGGCCCGGGTTCGATTCCCGGTGAGGGTTGCCTTGCCGGAATGAAATCTCGGAATCTTTGCTAAGATGTTTGTCTGACTTGGTGGGAGCATTGGGTCAGATATTCGATCTTCTCCGCCCCTTACGTGAAGTATTTAGAGTTGGGTGAATATTTCATGAGAGATTGTCGTCCTTCGGAGGGGACGTAAAGCCGTCGGTCCCATGTACAGAAGAGTCATACCTGTACATGTAATCGCAGTCAGTATCGTAAAGAGTAGGGTATTCTACCCCTGATTGTTCCCAACCCCGTTCTGGTCATTGTAGGGGTACCCCTTGTACACTGTTGTTTGAACCCAATAGAAATAGGGACATTTTATTTCTAAGTGTCAAAATAGATGGCGCTATTCATAAAAACTCATTTTTGGATGTGGAAGAGATATGCTGGTGTGTACTACCGAAATTAGATATGCAAAAAAAGCATATGACCTCAAGAAAATTTAATTTATCATTTTTAACCAAAATCTTCACAGATCAAACGACATAATCGATAATCAAATATAATCAGTAATTTGAAATATGTATAGCGCCCTCTTTTTTGCACAATTCTAAATTTACAAAAAATACCAATAAATGAGCTCAAAATTAACAAAATTTCATCCAAAATGATATAAAATTTTAAGAATGGGTTCAAAACTTTAGTATGCAACACATTCCAGCTATTTATACTGCTTTTTCAACGTTCTGTGAAGAAAAAAATGAATTTTGGGTTAAAAATTAATAAATGTCCACTTCAAACAACAGTGTGTAGAGTGTTTATCACTGTTGGGTATACCCGTGAGGATCATTCCTCTAAAGTGTAATAAAAAAAAAATGAGATTAAGGCAATAAAAAACAATATAAAAATGTAAAATATACTCTGGTGCATAGTGTTTTAGTTTAGTAAGCATGCCAACAATTCTTGAGATGGTCTTGGATATTGCGTCAATATGTTTTTCCAAGTCAAATTTTCGTCAATTATAACTCCCAGAAATTTAGTAAACATACAGGCTGTTTCTATTAAAGAACATTTTCCGGAAGCAACCGGCTAATGGAGTAGAAGTATTCAATAGAAACAGGCATTCTCGCCATTATCCGTCTTTTTAGCGGCTAAAGTTTAGCCGCTATTTATCCTGCTTTTTGTAGGATAATAGCGGTGAGAAATACCGCAAGACGGCAATAGAATGTAGGCCTACATGCAGGCCTACATCCATGTAGATTCCTGGGATGTACATTCATGTTCATTCAACTCGGTACGTTCGTGCGCCTCACGCACTGCGTGTGCGTGCACGTTAACATGCGACTTGGTAAAACGCGTAGGTAGTACGCGTACGCGCAAACACATACGCACAATTGAATACACAGCGTGAATCCACATCTGGTGGACGCGTCATCGTGTACACACAATCTGAACTCCAAGAAAGTACATCCGATTCGGTCAAAATTGCTAAGTTATGGCTACATCTTGTAAACGAATATGACCTTTGTCGTCCCATAATACTTTGCGGTAAGCTAGGTTAAAGAACTTTTATCCGGCAATTTTGTAAATGTCACTCGACCCTGCAACCTAATAGAAACTCGACGCGCACCGCTATTATGCGGTTAAATTTTATCCGGATAATACAGGATAATTAAAAGAAACAAGCTGATAAATACATACACAGAATTTTTATACTTCGCCATTTCTATTAGATCACGGTGCATGATGACAAAAAATAACAAAGGAAGATATGAACAATGCAACAAACTCAATGGTTATAAAGGAACGTTTTCAGAGACCTTTTGAAAGCAGGCAGTGACACCGATGATCTGACAGAAACTGGAAGATTGTTCCATAGTTTTGGTCCAGCCGAGGAAAAACATTTATCTGCAGCAGATTTAAGTGATTTAGAGTTAACCTTTGGCCCAGTTAAGAGTTATGTGTCACAGGCTGATCTTAATCCTGCACGAGCTGATCTATACAGTATATAGTATGAGCTACTCTTTATAACAAAACGTCGTTCAGAATATCATTAATTTGTTTTTAGCTTCGTTTAAAGATTGATTTTGTACGTCAAAAGTATCTTCTAGTGGTTCAGAACTTAAATCAGCGTACTTATTAGTTGAATGAGTAGTTCCTAAAACCATGTAACTTGTTTTGCTGGCATTTATAAATAGTTTGTTTGCTCTAAACCATTTATTTATCTCGTTTAATTCCTCGTTGATTTTACTCATATTCGAAGCGATGTCTGGATCCGAATACAACAAAGTAGTAATATCTGCAAATAATATTATGTCAAAAAGTGAGGTGCTAGCTACTATAACATTTACATAAAGTATAAATAATAATGGTCCCAATATGGATCCTTGTGGTACGCCATATGTTATACATTTGAATTCTGAATCACAAGATTGATACCGGACAATTTTTTTCTGTTTTCGAGATAACTCTTAAACCATTCTAATACGATTCCCCGAAATCCATAATGTTCAAGTTTATGTATTTTAAAATTTTGCTATTTTCAGCCAAAAATCGATATAAAACCTTGATATTTGTGATAAAATTGGCTTGTTTTGACTAAAAATTTGAGTTGATTGCTTGGGTCTAAAACCAAATTGTTTTTTTATTTAATATCATATTCTTATCTATAAAATTCATACACCTATTGAACATTAACCGTTCGAGTACTAGTATTTTTGAGAAACATGGAAGAACAGACACAGGTCTATAGTTTGAATGTACTTATGCATCAACTTTTTTTTTTTATAAATTGGGATTACCTTTGCAACTTTAAGTTGATTTGGTACAATTCCAGTTTGAAGAAAGCAATTTAAAATAATAGAAAATGGTACGAAAATTTCACGAGCAACTTTTTTCACAATCATATTTTCTATGTCTTCATGACCAGGGCGTTTATTTGGATTAAATTCTACCAAGGGAAATGAAGTTGAAACTCTTCATCAGCACTGTGGTATCAGTTCTAGATGGAGCGGAAGCATGGACAATAACAGCTAAACTTAACCCTAAAAGAGCCGGGGGGCTGGGGCCCCCCTCCGAATTTTTTTTTATACCTCCGCCAGTTGTTATTATTTCGCGCTGAAACTTCTTGACTTTTTTCCTTAAAGCCTTGCGCTTATTTTAATACCATTCCATTTTTGTGAAAATCAGACCTAGGGTTAGGACGTGGCGTTCCGTAATGGCACGCTGGGTCAAACGAAAAACTGACCAAAAACTAATTTTCAATGCAAATTACATACAAATCTTGTTTTTTTGTTATTAGAATACACTTACACTATGTTTTATTGTATTTATTTGGAGTAAGAACATGCCTAAGTATACTTTGACACACATTATTGATAAAAATTGCAACTTTTGCTCGAAAAATAGCGAAAAACCATGATTTGGGCGATTTTTGGTGATTTTTGCGTTTTT
>JXSR01S009891.1:8941-23305 GCA_000969725.1 Ophiothrix spiculata
GTATACAGTGTGATAAGGTTGTGTGGAATTACAAATCAGGAAAACAAAGTGCACTATAAATCCCCTGTATTTATTTACCTATTTGTTTTTGTCAGACAATTTGAGAAGAAACAAAGTAAGGATTAGCTGATATTAGCTATCTGATAAGGATATTTTTTTGTAAAATGTGTTTCTCCTTGACCATTTTCATTTGTACTTTACAATTTTAGAACCCTGATGCAACAACAAATGTCTAAGTCAATGCAGGAAGTACTTTCAAATATAAATTAAGACCTGAAACCGAATCTTTAAAAAAAAGAGCTGAAAACTGTCAAATTCCGCAACAAAGAGCTTAAATTTGGCTGATTTATCAAGAAAAAGAGCTGAAAAGTGTAATAAAAAGAGCTGAAATCAGCTGAAAAGATGAGATGTTTCAGGTCTGTAAATTTAGAAATATCTGAGGGAAAGAATGAAAAGATGAAATTAACAACTTTATGTACATCATAAAATGATATATACAGGACTTATAGTGGAAAGTAAAATTCATTTGCAAGAGTCGTGTATGCAAGAGAAAATATCAAATTTTTAAAACCTTCAAAGAGACAGATGAAAAAACAAATAATGTCAAAAAAGAGGTGCATTCTGAAACATTTTAGGTGTGTGAATTGCAAACCACCACTTCAAAGTTCACAAGATTTTTTTGAAAACAAGAATAAAAATATACTGCGGCATAAAATCCACCGTTTCTAGCTATTTTAAGGGGTTTCCAATATCTCTTCATAAATCTCTGAAATTAGATCGCAAACAATTTTTTCCAACCAATCATGCACGGTCATTGAAACAAAAAAGCAGAGGGAATTTTGGAAAGTTGTAACACACCTATTAAATGCAAATTATGCTCTGCATTACTGAAGTTGAGATGTAGCTTCCCCGAAGACTAACTGACGTTCACAGAGAATAATTGTACATCTTGTTTGTATGTACTAGTAGCAATAAAGATACCCATAACAACAAAAGAAAAATAGCTGGAGTACAAACCAGTACCTTGTTTATTCACACTTGCACATTTTGCAAATCTAGTCTGAAATCTAAACTGAACAAGTGTCTGAATTGAATAGAACCATGTGGTTTATACACAAGTATGAACAAATTTATAATTGCTTAAAATACCTAAATTTTTCATTAAAAAATTGCTAAGAAAACACACACCATAGATGTTAGTAAGCACTGCAAGTTTAACATGACACCTTGAGAGATAAATACACCGCCTTTTAATAGATGACTGTATAATCTCATGTCACTACCAATCCAGTTAAGCAGTGGTCACAACCCGTTGTGAGGGTTTTTTTGTTCAAACGTTTTTATGAGAGGCCACGTTCTCTACGTTTTCTTTCTAAAACCGTGGCACATGCAGGGAGGAGGCACGTTGATCGCACGGTGTAAGTGCGTTGTGTGCACAACACACCTGACCGTAAGAGGCTGTGTGAATCGAACGTTGCACACGCGTTGGAAGTACTTACTTCGTGCGTGCATAGTATGACCTCCTTGTGACTACCACGTTATTATAAGGAAAATGTCCCTATACACAGGTGCTCCGTCCGCAAAGCAAATGGCGTACGTTGTCAGTACCGAGCATGTGCGGCCGTACTGAAGTTTCATCAGTATAGCCAGAACGTAGCTAGCACGCAGAGAAGGTTCCTCATGCTCCAAAACTGCTACGTCGTACCTGCATGCTCTAAAATTCCGTATAATGTCAGTACCTACAACGTACGGGGCCCACAATTTAGCCTATGTTTTTGCATGTAGACAGCACGTACGACGGGTTGTGACCAATGCCTTAGAGTGTACAAAAATGCTTACTTGCTGTAAATGCAAATTTCAATACATCATTTGTTTTCAAATGTCCAGCTGTACTATTGACCCAACTAAAGTTCTTTCCTACTTTGGATAGATGGCCTAAAATGTTTGACTGGCATAACTTGGGGGAAAATTAGGTTATGTGGCAGAGTACTTTAAGTTCCTAAGGGGCGGCTTCAAAACTCAACCGGCGGTTGTCTGCCGGTTCTGGGCCGCTTTTGGCGGTTCAACCGGAATAAACAATAGCCAACCGCCCAGAACCGCCCAGAACCGGCAGACAACCGCCGGTTGAGTTTTGAAGCCGCCCCTACGTACCAAATTGTTATACTTCTTAACATGAAATCTTACACAAACCAAATCAAAACACATGATAATGGAGTCAGCTTTATAGTTTCCAGACGGGCACCATATATAAAATTTCCAGTTACGCTCTTCGTAGAGTCTGGTTACACCAATCAAACATATGTTTTAAGCCTAAATAGAATATGACAACAAAGCTCAACAATGTTTACAAAACCGGATCTAAATCTGCATGAATGACCACACTCCTTGCAGTTAAAACAGTCTTCAGAGAATCAGATCGATGCTCAAATCCTGAGCACTGCAGACCGACATGGGAGTCATGGAATAATCCAAAATGGATGTAATATTTGTGGATGCTTTGTCATGGGAGCAGCCTCAAATGTATTGATATGGACGCGTACAGAAATTCTTCTCACTAGCAGTATTTTTTTTTGTCTTTTACAAATTTATTCCCTGTGCTTGGGTCTGATGGTTGGAAAACATTTTTAAAAATTCTGAACCCCTTCTAACTGCCTTACGCTATTCTTGCCACTAGCAGTATTTGACTCGAGTCCATCCATTTTTAGGTAATTTATATTTTTATTTCAAGATTTTAAAACCTTATATTAACAGCCATCATGTTGTAAGGATTTTACAGCAAGCAAACATTTCTTACACTCTGTATCTAACAACTTACCGTAACATGTATATGCCACATCTGAACATAAGCATAAGAAAATCAAACCCCAATAAAAATATGGTTATTTTCTATTATGAAAATTGATATTCATCATATGGAAAAAGGATTACGTTTTGAAACGATAAGAAATTTACTGTAATAGATATTTGCCACATCTGAATAATAACAAAATTAAATTGTAACAAAAACTGATTAATTTCTATCATGAAAATTGATATGAGATATTCTACGTATGGTAACTGGGTTTACATAATGGAAGAATAATAAATTTATCAAACTGGTTCCCTCCATGTTGAAAAGAGAAATTTGGTACAATCTTGTTCCTACATTGAAATTCTATCGTAATAAAATACTAGATCAGCACATACATCTATAGCACTATGGCATTAGGCCAAAAAAAAAATATTGTTTGTTTGCCCTCCAGTGGAAAAATTGAAATTTTGGGTCAGTCGGTCGGTTGATCTTTTTTTTTTTTTTACTCTTCACATATATTTTAAAGAGTGATGTCATTACATGGATTTTATCGCAAATGCAAAGCAATGCAAGGCTTAATCAAATATTGTGGGTCATTATTTAGAGGAAATATGCATTTTATACTACTAAATGTGACTTTATATTGCTAAATTTTATGTTTTCCATTGAAAATATTGAGTTTTCATATTTTACATGTTTGGAAGAAAAAAAAAACTAAAATCGCGACCCAAATTTTTCGCATTTTTTGGGTCGGTCCCGGAGGGCAAACAAACACATTTTTTTTTAGGCCTTACATCTGTATATCATTACTCAAACTAACATCTCAAAAAGCAAAATGATATATTCATATATTGAAAAATGTTATATTCCAACAAACACATTACACCTTACACACATTTTTAGAAATTTACGGGTTGAAAAGAAGCTTATTATGGGACCAAATTGTGACCCGCCATATCAAAATGTACCTTAACACTTAAGTGACCTGGGGGGGGGGTTCCTAGGGGCCCTACCACAGGTTTTCGCGCACGCGAAAAATTTTTACATCGCCCTCCATGTAATTGTAAAACTTAACGTAGCGGGTTCCTCAGTGGCAATTAAACTCAAATCGATCCAGTCGTTTTCATGCTAATTAGCATAAAGTGATTTTTCGAGGGCGCTGTTCAAATTTGTTTTGCCCATAAAATCGAAACCGATTAATTTTTTTCTAATTTTATTTTTGCAATGTAATTGTATTTTTTGGCCGCCATTTTGAAACGGTTCATCCGATTTTCAAAATTTTTCCAGTATTTTGGTCCTTATTACATGTTTTATCATTGACCAGACTTTCAACGTAAAATTCATACCGGAAGAGTGTTTTTTTAAGGGGGTCCCTGGCCCCCTTGGGCACCAACGGGTGGGAAATACCTTGGTCACTTAAGTGTTAAGGTTGGCATAGTGAATTATGTGATACAGGCCATTGAAGCTGAGCATAGTCAAAAATCACATCCAAGGTCGAATTTCTAATTTCATCAGAAACATTTGAAGTGTATTCTATCATATTAATCAAGTCCCAACATCCAAAACATAAGTAAAATGTGTTTTAAAATGGGTGATAATCATAGTTTCATTTAGTTTATTTCTTTGCCATCTGCTAAAAACGTTGACACGTCCAGGCACTGTTTGCGCATTGCATTTAGTCTAACACGACCTCCGCGATATCATTGCATGCGTGTATTGTTGCGTTTAAAGCATACTCGTTATTATCGCAAGCACTACGCTCACGCAGGTCATTGTTACCTGATAATGACCGGGCAGAAATATTCTAATTAGATTAATAGATCACGCTACTATGCAGGTTAATCTTGGTTGGTTTTTCATAGAAGGGCATTTTATTGGTTCTTTCCATTATAAAACAGGATATTGATAAACTCTTGTTTCTTTTCTAAGGATTATATTTCAACTTGTGCGAGGATGGCTCTAGATTGTAAGTTGTCATTTTATACCGTTATATTTGTTTATATTTGGCTGCTCCCAAATTCATTTAGTCTCAAGATTCAATTAATTTTGCCACCAAAACCTCGAAGAATATACAAAATATTGGTGACAATATTGGCCAGTGCATGAGCTCATCATGATGATGATGCTATCCCCAGGAATCATTATCATGCTCAGGTACCCTTTTTTAATTAACATGGTTTAAAATGGGAATACCATGTTATTATGGTTACATTAAATATTAAAAATGAACACACAATGTAATAGCGTTTTACCCGTAGCCAAGAACCCTATTGTGCTTTGGGAGATATATAATTTAACCAATAGCATGCCGAGTGTCATTATTCAGTTTGGAGTATCATGGACAAACAACTTATCAGAGCCATTGGCTTGAAAAACATTAAATCATACCAAATCCAGATGTAGCAGCATCGGGATGTTAGCATATGAAGCAGTCTTAAAGGAGCATTGGACAAAATTTTGAAATTTTGTTTGTGGATGATTAACACTTCTTATGTTAGAAAATAACAGTCAATTACCAGATATCAGGA
This sequence comes from Ophiothrix spiculata, assembly GCA_000969725.1. NCBI lineage: Eukaryota > Metazoa > Echinodermata > Ophiuroidea > Amphilepidida > Ophiotrichidae > Ophiothrix > Ophiothrix spiculata. The sequence goes on from JXSR01S009891.1 coordinate 14,261, forward strand.
AATTTTATTTTATTTTATTTGTTGATTTTGGGTATGAGGCTATTCTCTAAATGTATTTATTGATGCTATACAATGAGAAAGAGCCACAGATTCGTTTGTAAAACATTTGTTTCACATCATAGATTGCAGAAAATCCAAAAAAAAAATTGGAATTTTCATTAGATCTCCTGAAAAAGCCAATTCTAGAAATTCAACTATAGAGGGCAGTATTTATCGTTGTCAACAACGTTAATTATAAATCAGAGAATATCTAAATATTTTGATATATAGGGTTTGAATTTGACAATGAAACTTTGCATGCTGTCATTTTTGACAATGAAACTTTGCATGCTGTCATTATTACCACTAATACTTCAAATGATGCAAAAATCTCAAAATGTTTTGGGAAAAGTTTGGGGATGATGTTGAACTTGTCCAATGTCCCTTTAAAGAAGAGATCAGGACCTTCCCATCATGCCTTGCTTGCTTCCAACTGGATTTTTGTATTGGTTATAATGAGAGGGTTTAGTAATTAAAATATCCGAAATGCAAAGTTACGATGAGGTATGTTAAGTGTGCTATTTTTCATCACTAAACCCTCTTATTACAACCCGTACAAAAAATCCCATTTGAAGCAAGGCATGATGGGAAGGTCTTTTCTTGTAAGCAGTCCAGTCTACAACTTTGACCATTAGATATCAAGCTATACAGTTCAAGCTCAGTACTACAATAATGAGATGGTTGGCACTAGAGAAACTGACCATTGTAGGGCAATCCGGGATGGAGCAATTACAACAACAATGGTACCAAGCTACCATGTTCAGTACTGTAATAGGTTGCTGCAAGAAATCTGGGGTCTTTTTTTTTTGTACGGGAGTGTACCACACAGACTTTGTGATTTTGACTGTTCTCTATACCTATTCAAAAGTGATTTTGCGACACCTCACTAAACCATTTGTCTGCAAAACCACCAAATCTTGCCCAAATTGAGTGCTTTTTGATGCACTTTTCAAATTGCATCAAAACATCGAATTTTACAACTTGGTTGGTGACAAAAACTTGCCCTTCAATATACCTAAAATTGTGAAATTATTCCTCTGACCCAAAATCATCACATATACCAACATTATGTGAGAATCCCCATGGGGGAACATATTATGTAAGAATTCAGATAGTCCCCAAATGATGAGTTATATTTAACAGACAAATGATACTTACACTAACTTACTAAATTGTATTGCATGATGCCTTTTTGATGATAAAATAAAACATTCAGTTTGTATCATTACCCTGAAATTTGAATACATTCAGAAAAAAAAATAAAAACCCGATTCAGTCATAATTTGGTAAGTCATAAAACAAATTTGACTGAAATTCAAATTGGATATGAGCATTGCATGCGACTGTAGTAGATGTGATTTTTGTCATAGCAGCATAAGCCTTGTTGGGTTTCCATTATGTGTGCGAGTAGGACTAGGTTCAGCGTTTATATTTAGCATGCTGATAGCCAGCTATTATGCGTCTTCATATATTTGTGTATATTCCATCTTCGTAAAAGATGTACAATTACTGTTTTTTGCAACACCTTTATTTAAGTACCAGGTACCTTGATCCCTGGTTGGAATAATGGAAATGTATCTTGATGTATTAAGGATATGAACAGACTTTGTAAATATAAGACATGCACAAAAATTTGTGTTTTTTCTCCTATTGCTTTTGTACTGTGTGAACGGGCAATCGCTCGACACGAGATGCAGCTGCATTGCAGTTTGGCATGCACAAATATATTACATGTAAGTCGGCTGCCCTGCCGGCCGGCCGGCATTTTCGTTTTTTATCTTTTTTCTTAAAGGTGTAGGTTCCTATTTTAGGATGTGTATAATTTACTTTTAACTGATTGACCTTGACCTCTGAAATGCACTGTGCAAGGTTTCAACCATAGGCTTAGCTTAAATAAGGACTTTCATGTGGCATCAAAAAATATACTACTTCCGGTTGAGCCCTGGGGGATGAGAATGTGATCGGAACCTACACCTTTAAAATGAATTTCCTTTACAATTGACTAATGAAAAGTGGATCTGAAATATTTATTCTAGACAACCTGGACATTGTCTTCTTATATCAGCTGCCACAGAAAGGGATATAAATATGCCCAATAACATTGCTTATTTATAAAAGCAGGGAAAATGTTTATTATAATAGAACTTGGTTGTAATGATTGATGATATTAATTTGCTTTATCTGCATGTAATCATTTAATCAATATAACTATTTGCTACATTTAATTATCAGCGATAGAACTAACACAAATGAATCAGCCTGTTATTGTCATACCATTCTTTTGTGTTATACAGGATGGTACATGTACTTGTCGTCATCGCGCAATAAAAAACGCCGAAAATAGAAACCCCTCCAGTAATCAACTGACATTAAAAAAGCAATACAAATGTGTAGAAAATAAGTAAGACTGGTATACTCTTGTATGCTACATGCATACTTAAAGGCATTAGCCACGATCGTGTTTTTCAAAATAAGACTTGCTATGGAACATACCTTTTTTTAATATTATTATGATATGTTTAGAAAGAACTTACAAATATCAGTACAGCCTGCCAGTAGTTCAGATATAATCTCTATCTTTGTGAAGTTATAAGCAAAAATTGGAGAATAGAATAAGTCTTTCGCCGGCGAATGAGATATTCAGTGATAGTGTTTCTAGAAATAAATTGCTTAATTCCCAAAATTAAACTACTTTGCATATATGTAATTTTGCATCGTGTAATTGTATGTATTCAACATTTCCAAACTAGTATAAAGTCATTTTAAAACGACAAACACACGTTCTGAAATTGAAAATTTAGGAAGATAGAAACACTGTCAACAGTTTGGTAAGTAATAAATTGGATGGAAAATCATCTTTTTAAGAACAAATAATAAAGTTTTGTTTGTTTATTTTGATTCTATCATGCCTTTTCTTGATTCAATGGAGTTTTTATAATTTTTTCATATTCATGTGGAATCGTGGCTAATATCTTTAATCACGAATGTGGAGTATAATATGATAAAGGTGTGCTAGTAATATGTTGATGACACACTGCATATGATTGTCCACGCGTTATATCCCGACATCAAGCTTTGAAATAAGAGCTGGTCTCATAATCGCTTGTTGATTTCGGTATGGATTACTGGCTAGTCAAAACATTAGTAAATTAATATGTAAATAATACATCATGTATAGACATTGTACTATCAGTGAAAGGTCATTCTCAGAGATACGCTACCTTGTATCTATTCATCTCTTAATCATTTCAATTAAAAAAAAAACATATTCATCTCCAGATGAATTTTCAAATTTGATATAAACTATAGATAATGAGAGGTTAAGCTAGGGTCACAACACGTTGGAAGCCTGGCTACAAATGGAATTATTGCGATTAATTCACTATTTTCTAAAGTATTTTTTAATGTCAACTGTTTACTGAACTGTCCTTAGACTATTAAGACCATATTCCAGAAAGGTGTTTAGCTAAACCACGCTTTAACTGAACACCAACTGTCCATGAGTGATATGCACCGTTGCAGCTTTCAAGCTGAACAGTTCAATGAGCCATGCTGTTGACGAGAAATTAAACTATGGTTTAGCTAACATCTTTCTGGAATACGGGCCTTAGAATTTAGAACAAAAAAAAAAAAGAATTGTCAGTACGTCATATTTGTTGCTGGTTGTAAGGATAAATTTTGTGACATAGCTTTCATTTAGCTGGTTGGTTTGGACCAGACTTGATTATTCTACACCTAGATGTTGCACTTTCTTTATGAAGCTATGCAAAAGTATCATTTTAAACAAATTATGCTTCAGGTCCAGGTCCCAGGAAAAACTGTCTAAAAATAAAACATTTAAAAAATAAACGTATCATTTTATTTGAACACTACATGAGTCCAATGGATATCAAATTTAAAATTTTACATAGATTTCTTGAAATCGTAAAAAATATTTTTAGGTTTCACTTGACATTTGTATCTCATTCAAATGTCAAGATATTTAACATTTTAAGTTTTCAGGAATTTTTTGCAATTTCCAGAAAAAAAATTACTCAAGATATACTCAGATAAATTTTTAAGTTTACAGTTTAGTTGTTGATTAATTAAACCAATAATAACCATACAGGGAATTGAATAAGTCCATATTTTCCAAATCATGATAACGTATCCAATCTAGCTGATTATTCAAATTAACTTTTAAGGTTTGTCCTTGTTCATAATTGACACTAGTCTTTCACACAATACAAAACCACCAGTTCACAATGTTGGAATACAAGGGATATGCTATGGATCTCATAACAGAGTTTGATTGTTTACTGTATACTTCAAGATTAAAAATTGACAATACAACATTTCTAAATATTTGGGATGGGCAATTTGAAAATAGGGAGTCCCCCTAAATCCTGGCAAAGAACATTGATAATAGAAGTTGCGATCTTACTTATGGCTTATTTTATTACTAGTTTCAAAATGACTTACATTTGATGGTGCGGATCCGACTAGATACATATATGATACATACTTTGCTTTTTTTGGGAGAAGGGAAATGCTAAATTGTGTCCCATACCTGGTCCAAAATGACAAAATTTTCAGTGCTATGCTAAATCAATTCGTCTCCATTGCTACATACATTTTCCCTAATGGTCAAATTCTAATACCCTGTTCAGATACACAAAAAAGCCATCTTAAGGCGACATCGTGTTCATTTTAAATTTCAAACATGACCTCAGATTCGCTGAAAGTAACTCGACTTACGACCGTTCACACACGCTACGGTGTTGAAGTCGAATTGAAATGGACTTGACTTGTAATTTTTGGAAATGACGTACACTCCAGGTCAATGCGCTGTGGAAGTAAACACAAATTCAACTCGACTAACTACGGCAGGTGTTCACACTTACAGATAGTCAACTTAACTTGCTTTTTAGCGAGTTAAAAATTTGATGTAAGACGACTTTTTCTAAAGACGACGTTTTGGCTCTGTCTGAACGGGGTATAAAACTTGTGCTTCAATATCTTACAAGTCAACGTTATTTTAGCATTTTTTTCCAAATAAGATTTGTTTAAAACATGCAGTTATAAATTTGTTCCAAAAGAGTACGGCAACAGCTGTAATGATCTGTGATTAGACCAGCTTGCTATGCTAGTCATCAATGGCCTATTTGACTAGTAATCAGGATCTGTACTATTACCTCATTGAGTAATTAATTACTTATGTGATTACCATGTACACATACCTATCATATTTATTCTAGACGAAGTCAGTAGTCCTAATTTCAGTCTTTTGGACATACTCTTAGACCAGCAACCACAGAATTTACAAGGGTTTTTAAAGGGTTGTTTGTGTCTGTTAGCAAACACCCAAATTCGTTACCCATACGTTTGCATATGCTCAGTTCATTACCTATAGATGAGTTGACACTAATACACGGGTAAGGAGCTTTGCTCCCTCAGAAAAGTACCTCAGCCCAAAACAAACACCTCCGATTTTAAACATTGACCTCAAAAAAGATGGTGCGCAGTTATTAATGTCTAAGTTTCATCCCTTTTATTATTAAAACAAGACATCCTGCAAAGGTGATCTATTATGAAACCTACAATCTTCGCAAAAAGTTGTTTGAACACTTTAATGCACACAACTGCAAAACTAAATCAATCAATAAGTCCATTGAATAGCTGTTAACATTAGGCTACTTTTCCCTTCCCCCTTCCCCATCATTCAATGTTGCGACACCGAAATCACGCGGATTTCCAATACCGCAATATTGAACGGGGGAGCAGGGGTACACTTACGCTTAAAATAAACACAGGTGTTCCAAGACTTTTTGCGAGGATTGTAGACAGACAGTCAGTCTATAAGCAATGACAACATTTTAGACCATTGAATTTCAATATTTTTCAAACAACAAAATGATTGGGATGTAAAATACAAATAAAGGGTTACACATCAGTTTCAATAATGATTTATAAATAAAACAAAACAAGATTTTGTATCCTGTATCTGTTTGTAGAAGGACATGGTTCATAAGTTCAATCATGAAGTTAAAAATAGATGCAACTTACATGTAATATTAATATTATCTTCCTCACATTAAGTTGGCTTACTTTGTTTTTTCTTTGTAATTCTTTCTGTTATAAGCAAGTCAATCCGTTAACATGATTACAATAAATACACATATTCTAATAAAGTGAATGCAGTTTACATAACTTGTATGTGGTTAGGATTTATCCAAAACAACGTCACTAACAACATCTGAGTATTGTATTTTCAAGCTGCTCGTTGCTTAGAACTACCTCAGATCAAGTCAAAGCCGGCTTTCTCCATGTTTGCCCGATACTAGCTCTATCTTACATCAGGTGGATTTGTCTTGTGTACAATGGTGTAGCATTACACAAATATTCATAATTATGACAATGTAGTGTAGTGTGTTATTTTTAGTTATTTAGAGAGAAAATCAGCTTGTTTTTAAAGGTTACTTGACGTGAGTTGAGATGGGAGTCATGCTTATATTTTTTGCTTGATCATTTTAAATATATTTGGCTTCATAACAAGCCATATGTCCTTTATTAAGAAAATTAATGTCGAGAAAATAAGATGCATTTGTCCTTTTTTTAAAGATATTTTCCATTAAGTTTAATATTTATAAATTGTTGATTGATCAGGGAATACTCTTTATGTTCAATACTTTTATAATCTCCATTATCTGATATGTTTTTAGGTTACTTCATAAAGTATTCTAGTTTTGAATACAATTTTTAGCCGCCAATAAATAGAATTACTGTATTGTATATTTAAAAATTTAAATCCAGTAAAATAAAAAATAAAGTCAATCATTTTTCTTTAAAGGTGTGTGTTCCGATCCATTTCACTTACAAAATCAAATTGGAGATTTTGATAACGCATGAAAACGCATATTTTTCTAAAAAAACCTGTAGATTTTCATGCCTATATCATGTTTTGTTGAAGAGATATGGTCAACAAAGTGCTGAATTATTGTAATATTTTGTTAACAAAAATAAATATCCTATAGGTTTCTATGGGTAACTCTCAGACCCATACTTGCCTGTAGTATTGATTTGGCTCAAGATATGAGAATGAAACTTTAAGATTGCTTTATATATATAGTTGATGACCCTTCTTTTAAATATGGAAAACGGGTATGTTAAATTCTTCACCAGATCAGAATAACCTACCTTTAACTTGATATAATACAAAAAAAACTTGATAAAATGTCAATAAATTCTAGTTTTCCATTATCACATATTTGTGACCTGTCATATCGAAAGGTACCTTACAAGGTGCAATTCATGATTCCTCACCTCTTTGGCTAAATAGAAAGAGTACAACATAATGTATGCTGAAAATTTCACTTGATTCCGACCATTCGGTTTCAGCTTTTCAGTAAAGAAAAGTCTCCATAGGCTGCTGTGCTGTAATTACTGTCGGGCCCCAACAGTAATTAGAAAATGACACAGTTTCTCACTTTTCTCAAAAATGCAAGCACATTTGAAAGAATGGTCTAGGGACTTAATATATACCAGTCAAGGGTTCGTTTTAGCTAAAAAAAACTCAATTTTGATAGAGGTGACCTTGAGAATGAAAAGTGGATCATGAATTGCCCCTTTAAGGGTCCTAAAACGAAAATTGATTTTTTGTTCTCATCTGAAAGATTATATTTTGAACTTTAAAATGGCACCTTGCTATTGATTATTTGATGTTCGAATGTAAAAGTTACATCCAAATTGGTAAAAGGCATCGGGCTGATTCAGAAAACTATATAGTTCTGAGAAAATCAAGTTTAACATTTCTGTACTGGTAAAACTTGAATGGAGAAAGGATTATTATCTCATTTTGTAAAACATTTGTCTTATGTTTTGGATGTTGGAACCTGATTAATATGATAGAATACACTTTAAAAGTAATGTTTCTGATGAACTTAGAAATTTGACCTTGGACGTGATTTTTAACTATGCTCAGCTTCAATGGCCCGTATCTTGTAATTTACTATGCCAACCTTAAAGTACCTTTCGAGATGACGAGTCACATTTAATTCAGTCAGACTTGCCTTCCAAAATCTGCCATGCCGCTCTGTGCCCTTTTAATTACTTTACATATCACCACATGACTCCATGTGATTGGTGGACAATATTCCAGTGATCTTAAGATCACTGGAATTGAGTTTCAAAATATCTATTGTCTACAATATCTCTTATGGGAGAAAATTTGTAAAAAAAATACTAAATCTGCATAACAAAGCCATTCCTTTCAACTTATAAAAATTGAGTTTACACGCTTTTCTACGGGGTTGACCACTAACTTTCATCGCAAAAAAGGTGGCCCTTGAATTTTTTTAGGCTGAACATTTTCCGCAATATTTTTCCCCCTAATTAATCTTAAGTTGTTGTTTAATAAAAAAATATATTTATAGCCTGCTGAAAATATATATTCATAGAATTATTAGTTAAAAATAACAAATCGTATCAAACAGCATTTGTTTAACTCTGAATCCATCATAACCTTGGTTGGGTCAGGTCTAAATCCAGCCCTGCCCTTTAAAGAGTAAATATCAAACCATCTTTGACATGCAACAAATTATACAAACATCAAATCATCATTATAAGCAAACATAATGGCTCTCATGGTAAGTGGTATTAGCAATATCAATTTTAATAGGTCTGTATTTTTTTTAACCAATATTAATTTTCATGGGAATGTATTACTTGTTCAAATATACTAACTAGTAAGGCCAAATAAAATTAATAGTTTGTCTCAAAGCTCCCGCGCGCATTAGTTTTATTGTGCGCGTTAGTTTCCCTCAAAATCAGAAAAAATAATTTTTTAAACCTTTTTAATTGTTTTTTCACCAAAACTGTGAAAAAACAACAGTGGTTTATTTAATTTATTTGGTCTTTATTCTGTTTTTGAGTTCTAAAAAGGCCAATATGAAAATATATGAGGGGGGAACATATGGAACTCTTGTAGAATAGCACTCAGGACTTCTGTCACACAAGAAAAAAAATCTT
>JXSR01S009891.1:45530-57753 GCA_000969725.1 Ophiothrix spiculata
ATATGAAAATCTCCATATTTTGGTTTTGACCCAACTGGACCCTTTTGCCGCGACGGTACACATATATAAAAGAAATTTAGATATCCAAAGTTGTATTGTATTTTGAATTGATGTGCATGAATAACTGTTTGTTTCACCAACCAGCAGTTATGGATCAGTGGAATACTAAACTTTGTTCAGACTAAACTAGGACCTGATCACGCTGTGATAAAAAATAATTTGAACAGAATTGAATTCACCCGGACCAGGAGCTATCTTATCCACACAACTCATTAAAACAGTAGTTCCTTGTGAATAAATGACATGCTTGCCTGACAATATTACAGCTCTAGATTTCTACCTTTTGAATCATGAAAATTTCATGTTTGAATACTATCTCATACAATGGAATTGGTTCCATGATGGTAAAACGGAAGTAATATACACCTAGAATGACTAAACAGGAAGTATATAAAACAATTACGGACAACTAGTCAAGAATTACTTTCATTTTCAAGTGTACTGTATTTAATCAAATAAAGACAGTATACCGATACATATAGTTTAATCAAATAAAGACAGTATACCGATACATATAGTTCATAGTACCTGGTACTAATTGTTCAATGTTGGCATATCCAAAAGACACATTATATAATTGATCACCACACTATCAATCATTGCATCTATAATTTTTCTATGACATAAATTATCTCAATATTTCTTTGAATTGTTTGTGTAGACATATTCCATTCAATAAATTAACTCATATATTTACTCTAAGTCACCCTGGCTCAAGTTCAGATAGCCCAATGTTACAGGAAACTAGCTAGTAGCCATGTTTGAACATTTACACCTTTAAGGTGATACATCTCTATTCTGACATTTTTCAGTTTACTTTGGGAAAAAACTGCAATGTTTTAGGCCAAAATTGGACTTAACCATGTGAGTAAAACAAGTGAACAAATGTTCTGATTTTTTAAAGGATTTCCATTATGCATAACAAATTTGTGAAGATGTTTTAAACCAGCTGTAATCCATAGCTTCAAAGTCTGTGATATAATTTCTACTTTTCAACGCCTTCGCATGTCACATTTACATTTATGTTTGCTGCTATAATGTAACTTGCTTCAATCTATGGAATGGCACTTCACAATTTTCAAGATCATTAAAAACATAATCCCTTCATTAATTCAAGAGGCAAGTTAGAAGTATATATATATATATATATCTTAAAATATCAAATCTAAATTCAGAAATAATTTATTAGGAAGAAGTTGCATCTGATACATGATAATACCCAAGATAGCGGCTATTTCGGTTTCATTTGGAGATGAAACTAGGGCACGCAATCAATTTCAGTTTAGTTAACGCTTCTCTCTTTCAATAAACTTAACTAATTTCCCAAGTAAATTTATATTTCATAAAACTAGATCAACAAACATAACCCCGTGTTTGAATCTTAAAGCAATACTATAAGATTTTGATCAAAATTGGCTTATAGTAAAAACAGCATAAAATGGTGGAATGAGTATCTAAAAGCGTTTTTAAGTCTATTTTGTGAAAAAATTTGTTTTGCATCCAAAAAGTAGATAAAAACCACATACAAGCTTTCCTATACTAAAATGTGTACATGTGGAATTAAATTTGGGATTCCGAATTTAATTCAACAAATGGCCATAATTGAAAAAGAAAGCATCTATGAGCCAAATCGTTTTGAAGGTATTCATATCTACCAAAAACAAACCCAATAAGCCCAAAAAATCAAAAGTCATAGGTGACAGGGGGGAGGGGCACTTCATTTTTAACACTTATATAGTATTGCTTAAGTGTATGATCAACACATTTTGGAAAGGGTAAAGAAACATGGTAAAACAATAAAAATATTTTTGTTTAAATAAAATGGCCTTTATGTAATAAATGTTCAGACGTTTTCCCTAAAGTGAATCTAAAAACGACAAACACGCTAGTAACATGTAGGCTTCTACTACAGTTAAAACAATCTTTCTAAAGTCTAAACTCGATGTTATTTGGATTTAGCATTATGTACATGTACCCCATAAAGAAATTCTAGCGAGTCTATTTTATTAATCCTGAACTACCTGCTCTCTGACAAAATGATAAGCATTTTGTACCAGAGTCTAATGATAATTGTAGCAGAATTCTTATCTTGTTGAGTCAGTTTCGATGCAGTGTGTGATAATGATAATTCTAGCAGAGTTCGTTATTTTTCGATGGAGTGCATGGTTACCATGTCTGCTTGGTTTCCCCTTGATGCTAACCAACAGACAATTTGCTACATCATGCCCTCGCATTCGAAAATAGATCTAGATGGATCATTTAATAACAAGCTAGCTAACATAAGAGAAAACTAGGGCAAAACAACACTTCTATCAACTATCCAGACTGTCTATATAGTATATGTAAGTGAATCAACGAGGGGTACCAAACTAATCTTCATCAAAAAACTTGCTTTTTTCTTTTTGAAAAAGCACATTTTCCAAGGAATAAATTGACAACTTTCAAACAATTTCCTCATAATTTCAGAAATGAATCTGTTTATTTTTTTCATCTAAATTTTGTAGGAATGAGACAATTATCTGATTTTCCATGCTTGCAGTAGCAGTGGGGACGATGACAATGACAATAATGAATAACCCTAACACTTTTGACCACTTCTTCATTTTAAAAACTTGGAAATCTGCAAGTCAAAAATGGTGGCTTTTCACCTGGATTCGAACCCACAACCTCCGGTTTCTCGATCCAATTATCACTATGTCAAGCCACTGAGCAGGATTTCGTTCTTCCAATTCAAAATATTTTAGGGGACTTGATCCCCAGTTTTTGCTCAAGGATTTAAATCCTACAAAAAGAAGACATCAGGACCTTCCCATAAAGCCTCGCTTCCAATGGGTTTTCAATGGTTTTTTTTGTATGTGATGTGATGAGAGGGTTTAGGGATGAAACATATCGGAAATGCAAATTAAGGTCGAGGTCTGCTAATTATGCTATGTTTCATCCCTAAACCCTCTCATCACATCCCATACAAAAAATCCATTGAAAACCCATTGGAAGCGAGGCATTATGGGAAGTTCCTGATGTCTTCTTTTAATCCTACCAGTGAGCACCATTATCAACAGCAAACTCATGGATATTATGTTTATATGCTAGGTTCTATAGCCATTTAATAGTGAAATTTTTCAATTTTGCGGTCACAAACATTACTTTGGAATCGCCCTTTGTGATATCTACCACCTATGAAAGGTTCACCTGAGAGAAGATATTGTGTATCCCATCATGCACTGCTTCCTATGGGAATGTTTGCATAAGAAGTTACGCGAGTAGTTACCTAAAAAATGACCCTAAATCAAAGTTGATTGTTGTAGTTTGAGCATGTTTCATCACGTAACTACTCACATAATTTCCTGTACAAATAATGCCATAGGCAGCAATGCATGATGGGAAACAATGCATGATGGGAAGCAATGCATGATGGGAAGCATGCCATATCTTCTCTTGGTCCATTTGCCATACACCATCCTGATACAAATATGTGTAGATTATGACCTTGCACAAGCAAACTTAGAAATGAAATGATGCACACACTGCAATTGCTTGATAGCCGATGGGCAAAGTGATGAGGAGGACAAGCTTACGTCTGATAACAGAAAAAAAAACATGTTTCAAATTTATCTTGGTTCTCAAATATTAGATGGTGGATGAATTTTTAATTCCTATACTTACTGGAAAACAGCTCTAAATATGAAATGCTGAAGATGAGGTTTTTATTTTGGATTGTCTTTTTTCTTTTAGTAAAATTTGCAAAAATATCCCTGCAATGAGTCAACTTATCCTTCAGAAATCCAACAGATGATTTTATTCTATTAGAAGACCAGAATGTTCATCCAAAATATAATTGTCTGAAGAAATTTGATGAAATCATTAAGAATCACAAGACAAATGGTGACTTTCTTAGGTAAAATAAAATAAAATAAAGCCCTGCAAGCCACACTGAATTGTGACGATAACAAGTGACACAAGACAAGACGCATTGATTCAAGTTGAAAACATTTAAACATATTTTGGGCTTTGTAATTTCTAAATTAAAAAAATATAATTTTCAAATAAATTAATAAATGGATCTTCCCAATCCCAACCATTTTTATATGAATGTAAATTTTGCATAATGTCAAAATTACTCCTTATTGTGTGGTCACTTTTTGAGATGGTGAATTTTCCCTTCCCTACCCCCTGAAATCCTGACAAATCTATGATGGTATTGATTCAGATCTGTGATGTATTTACCACACTTGCGCTTTCTCCATATTCTTTTCTATTTCTTCCCTGCCACTGTCCCATGTTTCACGTAACTAATAAATCACTACGATTCTGTCTGCTAATACTGGCTGGCTTGAGTGGGTGTTAGACCATATGATAGTAGGGGCAATAGTGTCTGTAATCTAATCATTTTATGTACACAATTTTGCCTCAAAACATGGTACGCATATTCATATTGGCTGATAAAAAAATAAGATTTTGTTTACAGTAACACTTTCATCCTGAAAAATTCTGACCAAGTAATTTGTTTTGCTGATCAAATATCAACTTCTTGATATGAATAAGATTTTGCATTTTTTTGAGTGAATACCAAATTGTATTGGATTCATATAGAACTTTCATTGTGTTAAATGTCAACATATTTATTATGTAATAGTAAATTACTCCCGAGAAGTTACTCCTATAAAAGCATGTTATATTTGTGTAAATTAAAGATATTTTCATAAGAGCGTCCAATGTAAAGCAAGTTCTTTTTCCTATAACCATCCTAATACCTTGAAAGATCTGAAAAAAAATCTGACTGTTAGGCGCCAAAAAGAAACCCCTGTTTTATGGTAGGGTTAGTCGGTCGGGCATTTTTTTGTTGTTGTTTTCTCAGAATAACCCAAAATTGGGAGAAAAACCTGATTTTACATGATTTTGATTTTTTTTCTCAACTAAAAAAAAAATAAAATAAAATCGCAAATTTAGGGTCGGTTGGGCCAGCAAAACGGGGATGGGGGTTCGTCGTCATATATACCCTAAATATGGGCTATGATTCTTTATCAATCCTATAGAGGCACAACATATTTTTGAAAAATAATTCCCTGACTCGTCAACCCTTAATCTTCATCATGATACAAGAAACAAATAATAATTTTTGTTTGACCAAACAGACTATTCTTAAAAAAAAACCAGGAAATCTTCACCTGAGTCCAAGATTCCATTTACTAATACTACATTTTATGTGAATGACTCAATTTTCTAAATTTTTGTACTTTTGTATCAGTACGTGGTAGTTATAGGGGATGGCCTGTAATTCCACAGGTTGGAGCACCAAACTATCTTTCAAAACAATAGGACTTCATTCCTATATATACCACGTAAATCAAAAAAATTGTGCACGGATTAAAACTGATCTTGACTTTGATAAAAGCACCAAATCATAAATTTCTTAAAGCAGATTTAATAAGCTTTCAAATGCAGAAAAAATTATAGAAATCCGATAAAAAAATAAAAAAAGATATGACCAATTTTGTAAGTACTTCTTAGCTTTTATCATAATGCCATAACCCGATATGTAATATCTTGCTTAACTGTGTAAATCCCATTGGAATGGAAGAGAAAGAGACGTACTTACAAAATTGGTCATGTCTTTTCTTTTTTTCATCCGAGTTCCATCATTTTTTCTGCATTTGAAAGCTTATTAAATTTGCTTTACTACAACAACACAAAATTTATGATTTGGTGCTTTTATCAAGGTCAAAATCAGTTTTAATCTGTGCACAATTTTTTTTGATTCACGCGGTATTTGGAATGAGGTGATCGCCACTTTTCCTTCCCCCAAGTTTGTTATCTTTCCAGCATTGAAGAAAGCCAGCACAGTTTTGACACCTGAATCGGCAAGAGCATAACTACAGGGTGTCCAAAAATTAACTACCCATTTTTAAATTCTTATAACTTTAAAACCAGGATTCGCATGGCAACTATAGACATATGCATTGATAGAGGAAACTTGTAGAATTAATTTGGTACCAAACATGATATAATTGCCATTTTTGAAAATCATTTTCAACGTAAATTGCGTCAAACGTAAAAAGCCTACTTTCATACTGAGAAGAAAAACAAATGTGCGGGTCACATGTAGAGGAGGGATCAATCTTTGAAGACAGGAGAATCATTCATGATCATTTTAATGACCAACGAAACAGCTTTTACAATGTTAATTCAAAGATTTTTGATTGTGGTTTTGTCTTAATAATTACATAATGCTCATTAAAATGTTTTTAATTTGTCAAAGCGTAACTCTCGCTTTATCCTCATTTTTATATGGTACACAACAGCATTACCCCTTATTACGCATTCAAAGTTACACTCACAGGGACATATCAAATTACCTCCTTCTTATCCAGATTAAGCTGCCTAGTATTTCAGAATATGTTCAAGATGGCCTCCTTGAAGATTTCAAAACATTCTTTTACTCTAACGACAAAGCTCTGGACGTTTGTGCATGCGCTCTTCTTGATCTTCCTGTTTCCACTGGTGATGTTCTGTTTCAGGTCAAGACTAGTCCAGGGTGTCGGGATGTACTGTCCTTCAGATAACTCAAAAAATAATTGAGCGGACTTAAATTATCGGAGTAAAAGGGCCAGGGTTTCTCTGTCTCAAGCAATATGATTGTTTATGAAAAAGTTAATTAATAAAGCCATTCTAAACCGTTTAGCTGTATGAGGTGTCATGTCATTATAGTGAAGTGGCAGAAGAGTATCAACACTGTATGGTTTATTGGCTCAACCAGTTTGAACTTTCAGACCTTCTTGCTATCTTAGAAGTTTACTGATTGCATAATGTTTGGTACCAATAGAATTATACAAGTTTCCTCTATCAATACATATGTCTATAGTTGCCATGCAAATCCTGGTTTAAAAGCTATAAGCATTTAAAAATGGGTAGTTAATTTTTGGACACCCTGTAGATGAAGGGCAAATAACAACCAAACCCGCAAAATTCAACCGACTGCTTCTATACCGTTCAGATCATACACATGTTGTATAGATCACGAAGTAGTTGCTAAGTAACCTTCATTTCGCTTGAGCTATTTTTTGAGCTTGGCGTGTAGAACCCAACGAGTAATAATTACAATGGGTTTTTCAAGCCTCAAACGTGTCCACAACATTTATTAGTTGATTCTAATGCCTATCCAAGTTATTACACATCAATCAGTCAGCGATGAATATATTAAAATTTGATTATTCCGTTAATAATTTTGCCATCTTATTAGTTCAAGCCTGACAATACAGGACTGCAATTCAATTGAAACGTTGACAATATAAACTAGCCTTGTAATGAGCATTTTCAGAGTCAAAAGAGTCAATTTCAGAGTCAAAAAATCTTTTAAAAGTTAATGCTTTGTTTCCCTTAGCATTCAGGTCTCAGCTTTGAAAGGTAACTCTTTTGTGATTCATTATTTACTGATATTTCATTATACGCTTATTTTTTTCCCACGTTGAAATTCGGCAGGGGGAATTCTCATGTGTGCTGTACAATTTGTATGCAGCACTGTCACTGACAAATAAAAATAAATTTTCACAAAACTCGAAATAATGAAATATGTTAAGACTTAGATTCGGCAACGCAGAAATCAAACGGGAAACACAAAATTTAACTTTCAAGGGTCTTATGAGATAAATAATACAAATTGTATCACATATTGTCTTAAAGTAAATTTGTCCAAATAGAGGGGCGCGTGGCCGAGCGGTTAGAGCACGGGTCTCGTAATACAGAGGTTGTGGGTTCGAGCCCTGGGCTGGGTGCTTTTCGTCTCCTTGTTTCCTTGGGCAAGAAACTTAACTCTACTTGATCCCTGGTTCGAAAGTCTTTTAAAGCCGTTGGTCCCCTGTATGAATAGACTCCTTCATGGGGTATGCATGTCATGCGAGTGCAGTGTATCATTCATTGATTGATATATCAGGGCTGATTTTACATCATGTTTTTTTTTAATTCCACACCAATGCCTCAACCATCAGACACCTTAAGCTTTTAGCAAATAATTTGCTTCTATTCTTGAGAAAATATGATAAAGTGTGTCATTTTTTTATATATTGTCAGGCCCATCAATAATTACAACACCGTGTGCTAAGACATTCTGAAAAGGATTTAAGGCTTCCATTTTGAAAAAAAAGGATCAATGTTAATTGAAATTTAATATTTTGCTTCTATTTATCTTTATATAACAGAAAAGGGTTAAGGTTAACTTTAAAGCAATACTATAAAGTGTTAAAATGATGCACCCCTATCACCCATGACTTTTGATTTTTTTAGCTTATTATTGATTTGGCTAATAAATACACTTACTTTTTCTGTTATGGCCAAATTTAATTCTATGTGTAATAGTATAGCAAAGCACGCATGTGCTGTTTATCCATTTTTCTGTAGCAAAACAAGTTTTTGACAAAATACACTTGAAATCACTTTCAGATAGTCCAATCCTTCAAGTTTAGGCTGTTTTTACTCAAAACCTTTCCTGATCAGAATCTAATAGTATTGCTTTAATCATATAAGAATCATGGATTTAAATCTCAGCACAATCAATGCACGGAGATTCATCAGTTCACTGAAGTGGACACTGACACATAACCTAGCAAAGAACCCCCTTGAGGAGTTTAACATTGCACCTTGCCCCATGCTAATAATATCAAATTCTAATGATCAAAATATTGTTTTGTAACTCAGCAATGACCATGACATTTCTTGGGATATAAGTGTTCAGACTTTGCTGATAAAAGATTTCACAACAACTGTTAATCAAATTAAGGCCGAGTAAAAAAATAAACATGTTTCTCGTCCCCTCCCGCATCGTTTTTTAAGGATTTTGAAAAATATTTTTTATTCTTTGTATTTCATGCATACCTTATTTGTAAAAAAGGTTTGAAAAGTTCAAGTCTATGCAATAGATTTGTTTCAGTTCAATAAGCATTTTAAAGCATATTTTGTTTCAGTCAACCCTCTAGTATGTCCAAAACTCAAAAATAAAAAGGGCCTCCTCCTCTTCCAATAACACCTGAAGGTATCGATACGTTGGGTGAGAATGGGCCATTAATGGGCGATTTTGCATTGCCATTGAAAGAAAAAATAAAAGTTACCTCTTCCTCCTTTTTTTTCAAAAACCAGGATGAGAAACATGTTTTATTTTTTACTTGGCCTAAGTTTCTTCATGTCAAATTGAGCTTCTTCAATAAATCGTGAAGGCTAATTGTGAGACTTAACAACGGGATGGAGATCAAAATCAACGTATTGATATTGACAGCAAAATTTGGCATATTGTCTGTGTATTTTGCATGTTCATTTTTGAACTAACAATTTAAAGTTGTTGTACCATGGACCGTGATATCCAAAAATGTATCAACAAATTTTTGCAGCAAATTAGACAAAACAATTAAAACAATATAAATTGGAAAAGAACGAGAATAAAAACAAGCTTGTTTCCTATGGATATTAGGGATTTTTCCAAAACAAATATGACATTTACTTCACTTTTTTTTCAAAATTTAAAAATAAAAAATAAAATTCAAGTCACCAATTTTAGAACTCAACATTTGTGCCCGTTAATTATTTTTTAAAAGGTACAAAGACAGTAAGCAGTCATGATCCACAAATCCACAGTATTCACAATAAATTGAGTTTTAAGTCTGGATGGGTTTAACACTTTAAGGTGTTTTAGAATCCCGTTAGTGCATAACATAAAATTTGGTTATATGAATTGCAAATATATGTATTACTGCAGCCTACAATATGCTATCTATGGTCACTAGAAGATCTATGCAAACACTTCTGAATGGAAACATTTCACTTGAAAATACTGTTCAAATGATTTTACAATATAATTCTTCGGCATAAATTTGAGTTCATAAAAACCATTTATCCTAATTTTGGGTCGTTCGCTAGGGCAACACAGCAAAATGTTTCTTATTGGTTTCTTGAAAGAAATAACATGCTGTAACAATTAGCTCCATAGCACACAATCATTCTGTATCCATTTCTGTATACCCATTTTCAAACCTATTGAAAACCAGACCTGTCTGTATATAATGCTAATTGCATTGGAGTCTACACTACATGAATGTTTGTCTGAACTGCTACGAAAGTGAAGATTGAACTTGAAATTATGTAAGTTTTCTTGTACTATCAAGCATGGTGACCTCGAAACTAATGGCTATGTTTGCATAGAGTACAATGTACCGAAAGGACGTCTACATTTATGCTACAAATCTATGTTTCCTGTGAATTCAAAAATCTATAACTAATTTACAAAGTTCATATCCAGCTCTAGGCCTTGTCTTATGAAATTTGCTGGCGAGTGACAAATCACTCTCCTCAAAACGTGTCAAATGAGCTGTAGGCGAGTGATTTTATTTCCTTGTACTACGTGTATTATCATAACTCCAAATGTAGCTGAGTGATAAAAAGCTCTCCTCAGCTTTATTTTAGGCAAGTGATCGCTCACCTCAATTTAAGATATGGCCTGAGCCCAAGAGAGAATGGATACCTGAATACAAGCAGTCACACAATGGATAGCTCACTAGGTATACACTTTATGCAGAACTCAAAGGACGAGCATTCGCAAAAGGGACTTACAACACCTGGAACCATGGAGCAATTAGAGTTTCTTGCCCAAGGAAACAAGGCGAGGTGGTCCAACAGGGGGCTTGCATCATTGTATTATGAGTCTTGTGCTTTAACTGCTCAGCCACCCTTTGTACTACGCTGGTACCCTCAATTTGGGCGCTTCTCTATATTGTTCAGACTGCCCATCACTTTGGATAAGACGTCGGAACCCAGCGTACCTTTGTTCTTGACCAGCTTGCTTGCAAGGCAGAAGTCCCAAGTTTGAGTCTTGATGGTGACTGGTACAAGGATGAGAAGATACTATGTTTATCCCATCATGCACTGCTTCCTATGGGAAACTTTGTACAGGAAGTCATGTGAGTATTTTGTGATGAAACATGCCCAAAATGCAAGATTACAACAATTAACTTTGATTTATGGGCATTTCGTCACTAACTACTCACATAATTTCCTATACAAACAATCCTAGGGGAAGCAATGCATGATGGGATACACAAGATATCTTCTCTTGGTACAAGGTACAAGTGTACAATCTTCAAAAAAACAAATAGGAATTACAACCCTCGCTATGATGATTTGCTATTGTGGAATTAAAGGGGCATTGGACAAGTTCAGCATCATCCCCAAACTTTTCCCCAAACATTTTGAGATTTTTGCATCATTTGAAGTATTAGTGGTAAAAATGACAGCATGTAAAGTTTCATTGTCAAATTCAAACCCTATATATCAAAATATTTAGATATTCTCTTATTTTAAATTATCGTTGTCGACAACGATAAATACTGCCCTCTATAGTTGAATTTCTAGAATTGGCCTTTACAGGAGTTTTAATAAAATTTTAAAATTTCTTTTGATTTTTCTGCAATCTATGATGTGAAAAAAAATGTTTTACAAACAAATCTGTGGTTCTTTCTCCCTGTATAGCAGCAATAAATACGTTTAGAGAATAGCCTCATACCCAAAATCAACAAATAAAATAAAATTCATTTTTTTAAATACTTTTTTGAAGGTTTTGATGAAAATTTTCCCAATATCTGGTAATTGACTGTTATTTTCTAACATAGGAAGTGTAAATCATCCACAAACAAAATTTCAAAATTTGGCCAATGCCCCTTTAAGTGATTTAGTGATATCCAAAAAAACTGAAAATGCTAATTATCTCATCTTGAGAAAAAATAGTAGCAATTTCTATCAAGTAACTTGATAACAAAGAATTTCTCAACATGATATAACTTAGGCCTATAAACTAAAGTTAACTCATTAATTTTCATAATAAACAAACAATCAGGGGAGGGGGTACTAACATTGACAGAAGGTATGGGTATGTGCCGCCCTCAAGACGCTTCCTCTTCTGCTCCCCAAGATGCACTTTTCAAGATTACTTCAGTTCCGAAGACCCAATTTTCAAAGAAAATGACTCAAAGTGTGTTCTTTATGTTTTCAAGCTAATTTTGAGCGATTTTCAGCTTAAATAGTCATATTTTTATGGGGAAAAAAGCAGTTCCTGAGACCTAAATTTGAAAAAAAAAATCAGTTCCATAGTCCCTATTTTTGACCAAAAATGCGTTCCACAAGACCCTAC
>JXSR01S009891.1:59687-82797 GCA_000969725.1 Ophiothrix spiculata
GCACTTTTCAAGATTACTTCAGTTCTGAAGACCCAATTTTCAAAGAAAATGACTCAAAAGTGTGTTCTTTATGTTTCCAAGCTAATTTTGAGCGATTTTCAGCTCAAATGGTCATATTTTTATGGGGAAAAAAGCAGTTCCTGAGACCTAAATTCAAAAAAAAAAATCAGTTCAATAGTCCCTATTTTTGACCAAAAATGCGTTCCATCTTTCTTGACGCACCTAAAATTTCTGAAAATTGTGTGTTATCATTTAAAAACAACAGGACAAGTTTAGACCCTATCCCAGCAAAACTAATACATTTTCTGAAAGGAAATTGTCCAAGGATTCCAAAAATGCCATTGTTTTTGTGATGGGGGTAAGTCCTAAAATGTTGTATTCCAAATTATTGAGAGTTTTCAAAATTATTCAAAATTTTCATTATATTGTACCCCACATGAAATTAAATAACTTAAAATTTCCCAAGGCAAGACCTTTCCAAATATCTATACTTTATGGGGTTTACACATAACTTGAAAACCACACTTTTTTCACTCCTTTTCCCCCATAGAATTTCTATAGTGTACCGTGTCCCAATATCCAACACCCTGCAATCCTGCATGCTCGTTAGCATAATTAATCATAAAATCAATTAACATTAATGGATTAGGCTGGTTTTTGGTGTCAAAAGAAAGAAGAAAGAACAAGCTTTAAAATAATACCAAAACAAAAGCTCTAGGTACTCATCTTCATATGAAAGCAACTAAAATTATTTCATTTTTTTAAGAGAAATGTCACGTCGCCACCCTACAAGTACTCCCACATTGAGACTATGTGTAAAATCAGAAATTATCACTAAAACTAATTCATGCTTTAGCTAGCTTTGAACCACGACCAAAACAACAGCATAAAAGTATAGCTACGACCCCGGGGGGGCCGCGCTCGAAGAAAAAAGTGGTACGCATGCTTGTCAGAGCACCTCAAAATTGGATCCTAAATGTCGAAATCATGTACATCAAATTCCAACCCTTAATGTCGTAAAATTGTCAAAATTATCCCCCTAAATGTCGTAATACACTAAAATTGATCCTAACTGTTGTAATGGACATTTGTCCCATTAATGGCATAACAGGCTGAAATGGACCGTCAAAGTTGGTGAAAAGCTGGTGAAAAAGTGACCCTAAAGTCAAAGTTATCGTAAAAAGACAACCCTTAATGTCAAAAATTACCCTGATGACGCCAATGGGCCAAAATCCGACCCTTTTTCGACGTTTTTTCTGACGAGCATGCGTACCACTTTTTTCTTTGAGCCCCCCCCCCCGGGTTACAACACTGTTGTCAACGGAAGTGCACAACATTGAACTGTTATATTCATTAGGAATTTCAACACAAGCAGCAAATGGCAGGCATGAGAAAAGAGTATTGTAAAAAATAGTATGCAGGAAATCAATTAAAATGCAAAAAAATGCTAAAACACCTAAAATAGGGAAATTTTTGGCAAAGAAAATAGGTTTGATTTGAAATTTTTTAAAAATAGGGAAACATGTTTTAATTGGTTACTTGTCTTGGCTTGGGATTGCATACTAAACTGCTGAATTACAAAAATAAATTACTAGAATGCATATAATATATGGAATTTGTTTAAAATTTTGAGCACTAGTTTATCTTTGTTTTTACTATGTATCTAAGCACCAATGTGCTTTGACCCTGCACAACATACAGGAAATATTTGCACTGTATGGTACTAGTCTATCAGGCTAGTGTAAACGGCTTCATGACAGGTACTGCATGTAGCTCTGCTAAGTTTATCATGTCTGACAAATCACTTCCGTGTTGCTGTAGATTTTGTTTGTGTAAACACGTGCATGTACTTATTGTTATTATTAATCAGTACAGGTACTGCTTGTATTATACACAGTAACAATATGGAAAGAAAATATACATGTCCATACATGTACACACAAAATAACAAATATCATTAGCATGTATTGCCCTCATTCTAGCTTTCACATCGATATTTTAGCTCAACATGTACACTGCATGATAGCTCAAATTATATGGAAAATAAATATGTGCAAAATATTAAGAGAGATATCTGCGTTACTATGCATTACCTCTAGCTGATAATTTCTTCGTGTTTATGATTTTGGCCGCATACTCGTCCTTCGATGATTTGCGTACACATCTTCGAACCACACTGAATGCACCTCTGCACAAGCGAAAAAAAAACAAGAGAACTGGCGTTGGTAAAATGGCATTTTATATGCGTAAATGTCAATATTATTTCACCAAATTAACGTATTATTGTGACAATATATTGCATTATAAATCAAAGAAGATAAAACGGTCAAATACTCACTTGCCGAGTTCTTCTTTTAGCTCATATTCGTCGGTGAATCTGGTCGACGATGGTTGAGCCGCCATATTGAAAATGAGCATTGGGCAAACTGCTTGTTTATGATTGACGTATTCGCGAAGCAGGTGGGCGTGGTTCATCTCATCTGAGGGAATATGATAAAATCTGGGAATAAATTAATGCAACAATCATGTAATGTTCCATTTATCATAAAAATTTAGGAATAGACATAACTTTTCTTTCTTCATAATAACGCATAGTCTGTTTGTGTGATAAATATATTAAATATATTATAATTTCCAGTTACATGATGAGCATTAAGACACTCAGCATTTTATAGCTTTTTAAGTGTTCTGGGATATTGGGTTGGGTTATTGAAGTTCCACAAGGAAAGGTTTTTGGCCCAATTATTTCAAAAATTGGAGATTTACGATGTCATGATATGTTTGGATTAGGCTCCAATCAAGCAAAACTCGTTCCATGTATGAAAAAATGTTTCAGTGGGTTAAGGCTGGGGTAGACCTCCAACTAGCATAAATGGTTTTAGTACTAATTGCATAGACAATATAAAAGTATACATTTTTAGGAGTGGATTTTTACCCTTAACACATTGGTGATATCGGTTTTTGCCCCAAAAATTTATGGAAATCCTAACTAAAATTTGCATTCGTGAAATTTTGAACTATTTTACTATATGGAATTTAGAAACAAATGTCTAGGAAAGGTTTTCTCAATTTTTTTATTTTTATCTTACTTTTTGAAAAAAATTCCAAAAAATATTGGTGGCAGCGGTGGGATCTGTTTACATTTTTTGACCTATTTTTAGCATTTTTTTAAAAACTAAGAAAAAATTCAAAAATTTGAGAAAACCTTTCCTATACATTTGTTTCTAAATTCCAAAAAGCAAAAAAAGTTCAGCATTTCACAAATTTTAGTTAGGCTTTCCAGAAATTTTGGTCACAAACTGATATCATCATCATCATATTCAGGGTAAAAATCTGCTTCTAAAAATGTATACTTCAATTATATAGTTTATAGAATTAGTTTGAGAGTTAGAGTACAAAAAACATTTATGCCATTTGAAGGTCCGGTCCGCGTACCCAGCCTTAATGTTGATCGTTATAAATGTCAAGGAAGGCCTAAGCAAAACTTTTGTAAAAGTACCAGATTGTATATCTCGATATTGTCAATAAACTTGCTCAAGGAAAATAAAAAACAGAACATTTTAAAAATAAATAATAATGAAAATAGTAAGGTTTCTATCACCATGCCTTATGTCGACATTTGTTGACATGACATAAAGCATATTTCGACATGTCGACATGTCGATCATTTGTCGACAAAACTGGGCAAGTACAATTTCATAAAACGTTTGTTTATTTGTCAATTTATGGCTGTTTATAAGTAGTTGAGCTTTCAAAGTGTTACATAAATAATTTAATACTTATTACTTGTTCATCATTTACAACCGTTTGTTGTAAAACGATGGTTCACAACAAAAATATCAATTTTACATCATCAATTATATACATATAGTCGTACGCATACAAATCATAGGTAATTCTACGTCTAAAACGGGTCCTTAAGCTTATCCAAATAATTTCGTTTTTTCTGGCAAAAAAACCCCACAACTCTTTGATATCAACTTTATGTCGACAACAAATTATTGCGACATGTCAACATGAAAAAACAGTCTCGACAGAAGCCATATATTATTATTATTGTCGTATGTTATATTTTTTTTATATATCAGTGAAAGTTGGGAAATTAATACTAATTACGTATACTCAATATGATTTTACGAAATGCACATTGAAAATGTATAATTTGTCTGTGTATGTGAAACTATTTCTTCTTGGATTTTAAAACAAAATCTACCAAAAGGTTCACAAGAATTGCACAAAAAAGAACTCAAACACGATATGATTTTTTCTAAAATACTAAATAAAACGTTTGCAAAACTTTTGATTTTTTTAAATTGAAAAATATATTAACATTAGTTTTTGGCAACTAAAATGGTCTACTTTTGGATCTACTTTTGCCCCGTCCCTCCCCGTCCCAGGCTCGCCCCTCGAGAAAATCCTGGGTACATGTCGGAGAATCAAAAGCACACAGGCAGCTGCACACAGGTTTGTCTTTGAACTAAAGCATGATGGTTAAACTCTATGGTCCGTATGCACAAAGAGGTTTAAGACTTAGACCGGGTTTAAAGTTAGACCGGGTCTAGGTCAAAATTACTATTGCCATAAGAACCTTTGGAAGCATTTTTGAAATGAAAAAAGCTTTAAAATATGGAAGATTCAACAAAAAAATTTACAATATTGGTTGAAGAAAACATATTCAGCTGTGGTGATACAAAATTTGACTTAAAACAGGTCTAACTTTAAACCTGGTCTAAGTCTTAAACCCGGGTCGTTCATACGGAGGCTATAGCGTCATTTAAACAAACTGCAATATCATGCATGTAGGACCTTTTTTGCACATTGGTCCAATATTGGGCCAAGGCCAAATATTAACCCGACATGTTGACCCAATATCGGTTACCAAGGCAATGCAAAAAAATCCCAAGATTGATCCAAAATTGTTTCGGAATGTTTCCCATTTACCAATTATCCGCTGATCGGCGGGCCTTTTATTTTTCGAACGGGCAGGGGTTCTTTTGGTAAATCACCGTAAATATGACCAAAAACTACTGAGAATGTACACACTTTTTTTTTTGTTGCAGTTTTTAATATTGAAAATGTTTCTGCACAAAAATCGGGACGAAATGTGTTTGCCCCTGGCCCTACACCCTGCTCCTGACCAAAAATTCTGACAACGCCAGTGTCAAAAAAATAACACATTGAGAGTCAAAATAAGTCGCTTTTCAATCGGTACTATGATCATCAATCAATAAAGACTGAAAGAACATGATCGAATCGAAATTTGTCTATTTGTAAAATCCCCAGGTAAAATCAGACTGGGTCTGGTCCAGAATTTGTGTTCAAATAAGACCTCTATATCACAGAATTGCAGAAATCAGTCTGACAGAAATATAAAATTATATGAGGGCGCTACGAATAAACATGTGTCTGAGCAGGGAGCTCGAGGAGATCTTCAATATTTATTACATAGGGCCTAGGGGCGCGCCTATATGTAATTTCAATCTGACCTAGGCCTTTATACTTTTCTTGATTTTTTTCAGGGGGGAGGGGCAAGAAGGGGGCAAGGCTTCTTTCAGGGGGTCAATTTCCCCCCCCCCCTTTTCCCCCTTCAGTGGCTACACCAACCGGGGGCACGGGGGCTGTGCTCCAATATTTAGAGGGGGGGGGGGGGGGGGCAATATTTTTGCCCGGGCCCCTAAATATAATCATACATATTCATATATGACCCGACAAATAGCTCCTATAGCTTCTCCCCTCGACCCCCACAGGGGCTTTAACTTACTGACCCCTGGTCCCCACCACTAAATATAGATATTTTTTCTCATGTTCTCACTAGTCTTGTATTCTTAAGTCAATGGGTATTTAACATTTGTATTTGTCCCCAGGAAATTACTTTTCCTGTCGACTCGTTCACTGAGTGTGTAGAAGCCATTTGGCTTCAGAGGGGTGTGGGGGGGGGGGGAGCTTGCGGCCCCCTAGACCCCATCGGGTTTTGTCCCCTTTCGGCCCAGTGACTAAATATACTGAGATTTTTGCTCTGACTAGTTTCCTTCAGTCAATGGGTATTTAACATGGTATTTTGCCCCAGGAAATAGCCTCTCCTGTCGTTCAAACTCATCAAGTTGTAGAAACCCTCTGCAGGCTCTGGCTTCGAGGGCTTAGCCCCCTTGTCCTCACCACTGTCCCCGGCCGTGAGGGCTCACTTTGCTTCACCAATTGTGCCCCCTAATGTTGAAAATCTTCCTAAGCCTAGATGATCTATGGTCTTTTTTATCTCTCATGTCGGTTGCACCCCTCCTCGCCCCTTTCAAATCTGCAAAGGCCATACACCGTCTTATGCTCTCTGACAAGGGCAATGCTGCCTCCAATATATTTTGCGCTTGTACTTACTGCGCATGCGTTCCATAACATTCAAAATGGCGAGTGGTTTTCGTGATCGCTAACTTTTTCTTCGTATTGTGCGGAAGAAGCTTTATTTTACAGATTATACGATTGAAATATAACAATTTAAGAACCTGGTGAGTAGTTTTAGTTTGAAATATGACAGATCAATAAGCAGGTACTGAATAAACTTGTGACAAAATAAACGGAGCAAACTTACATCAGCCGATCGGTGCTGTTCACAACAAAACAAAAGAACCCAAAATGATCCAGGCATGATTTGGAAATGGGAACCCCAGTTTTCAATTGTTGGATTGAATCATTCGATGACAATTAAGGTAAAATGCCAATCCTGAAAGAGAGTTAAACATACAGGCCACATTCATTTTCAATGACAATGTCCTCAATTATGACTTTAAAAAATTAAAAATGCATATATATAAATTTCTCTACTACGACTCTAGCTAGCTCCCTGAACAAACATCCCCGATGCTGGCGCTGCACTTCCCCAGTTTTTGCCCCATATGTCGCGCAGTCGGCGCCATCTTTGGTTTTCTCCTCTGTGGTGGCGAATGGTACACACAGATTGCAACGTGGATTACGGTAAAAGTAAGATTTTCAGTCCTGTTTTGAAGGTTTTCAAGTAGTAAATGTACTTTGAGGAATTGAAAATTAACTTCTTTTTAAAGATTTATTGCTATACTTTGATACAATTGCGGGGGATAATTGACTTGTCACAGCAGCCGAATTTCGCTCCAAATTGATAATGACGTCATTCACCTCTTCAAAATGTCTTCGGTCAGTGTCGGCAAAGTCCGCTCACATCGAAGTTGACCGAGGTGTAATTTATGAATGAATGTAGATACTTCGCCCTTCCGATGATTTCCGGAACATATTATTGGATATCAAAGGGTCATGTGTCACCACACATTTTGCACACGTTTTCGAAAATTAAAAGAGTCTATCATCAATTTATAAGCATTGCACTTGCTCTTACGCCGGTTGACCATGCCGTTTACGTAAGTTAGAGGCGACAAACTTAGGCTATTATAGAAACAAAGATGGCGTCATATCACACGTGCACACTATTTTCTAAGCGTCATACGGAGATTTTTTCGTAAGGTATTTCAACAACTTTGAGCTTTGATTTACAAGTTTTCTTAACGGATTTTGCAAAAATCATTTCGGGATATTTAATTGCATTATTTTTTGTACTATATTCTAAAACTGTACTCACAAATATGAATTTTCAATATCGTTAAAAAATACTGACCCTCGGCGGTGGTTCTGAGACTGAGTCGTCATGCACACATTCACATACAGTATATTGGCTCAAAAAGTCGCGTCAAAAAACTTATTTATCTCCGCAACTGAAAACCCGACAAAGTTGATTTTTGGCTTATTAGTTTTCTTTCAGTTAGCTCTTTGTAATAGCACTAATTTAATGACAATTCAAATAAAACATATTTTTTTGTTTACCAACCTAACATGGAGTTGAAAACGGAGCCTGGACAAGGCCAGGGCCCCTGCCTGGACTGGACAGGGCCTGGTACTGTGGCTTCCAGTGTAATATATTGGAACGACCGGGAGCCAA
Organism: Ophiothrix spiculata; assembly: GCA_000969725.1. NCBI lineage: Eukaryota > Metazoa > Echinodermata > Ophiuroidea > Amphilepidida > Ophiotrichidae > Ophiothrix > Ophiothrix spiculata. The sequence continues at coordinate 67,642 of JXSR01S009891.1, forward strand.
AATTAGAGAACCGTTGGGTAAATGCAGCCCGGCTCCCGCTTAAAAAAAACCCTGGTAACGAGCACAGGCATGACAGGACGTCATGGGTTGGGAAATATGCAACGCCAATTCCAAACAGTATTAGAATAAATAAATAATTCCGTCCCAAAATTTCAAAACAATAAAAAAAAAATTGTAAAATAAAATTTGTTGCTAGTCCTTCCTTCCCAAAATTTTACAATATGTAACCGGAAATATAATTATTTTTACTCGGCACTTGCGAACTAAACATATTGTGATATTTCGAAGGGGAATTTGTGGGTCATTTTTAGTGCCACTCTATTTTGATGAATTTTAGCGAATGTTAATAAAATGAGGACAAGTTAAACAGCTGTAACTAGGAATTGTTATCTACTGGATTATAAATAGAACTTTTATGATGAAATAATGTTGGTCAAAAGCTTGCGCAGTGTAACCTGCTTTTTCAATGTTCTGTCATCCCAGACTTAAACGGAGATTGTCGGTGATCAAGTATTAATGGCTGAGCACCTAGGGACTAAAATTTTTCAAAACACAAACAACATATTAATTTAATAATTACAATTTTGTTGACATTTTTGTTCAAGTTGAACAGTCAAAATGATCATCATCATGATTCATGAAACAACAACATGTTCATGATAAGATGAGATCATGAATGGACCTTGTTATTGAATTCAATTTTATTTAAATTTCCTACTTGAACATTCTGTAATATTGCGTAGGGTGCATATCATGATATTGTAACGGGCTAAACGTAACCCACCCACTTACTCTACTGTAATAATTAGTCACGAAGCATACCAGCGCTTAATAAATTCCAAAATTTTCATACGACCCAGCCGAGATTCGAACCCGGGACCTCCTGCACCCAAAGCGAGCTCCCCGTCACGTCTATACATTCAACAAACCTAAAGTATACATTCGCGACATTACTCCCTCCCTAACGCTAGACACGTCCTCTTGTCTTATCCGACCCAGCCGGGACTCGAACCTGGGACCTCTTGCACCCAAAGGGAGCTCGCAACGCATAGACCAACTAAGAGGACTTCCCCATCACGTCTATACATTCAACGAACCTAAAGTATACATTCGCGACATTACTCCCTGCCTAACGCTAGACACGTCCTCTTGTCTTAATCACAACATCAACAACTACCATCTCGGCACTCAATCCAATGGGGGTCCGCCTAGGCGTTGAGAAACCCTAGTGATAGACAACCGCTGCCACCAAATTGTAATGGGTTGAACGTACATGTAACCCACCCACTTACTCTACTGTAATAATCACGAAGCATACCATACGACCCCTGCACTAGAAGCGAGCTCGCAACGCATAGACCAAAAGAGGACTTCCCCGTCAGGTCTATACATTGAACGAACCTATACATTCGTGACAATATGATGTGCCTAATCGGGCATGCCATGTCGGCGATTGCATTTAAAAGAAGTCTGATTTCAAAGTTTCATACTTTGCCATGCAATACGCTTATTTACTCTAAGCGTGGCAATACGCTTATTAGCGTTGCAATACGCTTATTAGCGTGGCAATACGCTTATTTACTCTAAACGCTTATTGCATTTATAGATGTTCATTATTTGTAGGAAATTTAACAACTTCAACATGTTCAATTAATATAGTTGTTGGCAAGTTTTGATCGGTAACATCTACGCCAACTGAGTCAGCGCTTGTTCCTTAAACTCACTAGCTCTGACGGTTAGACCGGACATACGTCTTCATCAAGATGCGTTAAATCAAAATTGTCAAAGTTAAACCACTATAGGTGTTGGATTGAATTTGTGAACGCGTGTCTGTGACAAATTTACGCAGTTGTCTCTCACGCGAGCCAGGGGTGGGAGTAGCCTGGACCCAGGCTTGTATGGGCTGAAGTCAATGTACTGTAGGCCTATGTTATCACTATTACCCCAATTGCTCAGATGTGTGTACTTGTATGGGTCAAAGTCAATTTACTCTAGGCCTATGTGTGTACAAGCCCAGAATGTCTCATATAGCACCATGATTACTCAGATGTGTGTGTACAAGCTTCTAGTATGTCTAATCATAAACACCAAGTGTCTGTGGTCTCATACAACACCATGATTACTTTTTCTATTTTGTCCCCATATGCCATTATAGAAAAGAAACAAAACAAACTTTAATACTACTAGCAAACATCACTGGAGTAAGACATTCCATGACCTTATTCAGGGCAGAATTATTGTGGTTGCTAATAAGTATATGTAGGTGAAACTTGTACTTTGATGAGTGCATTGTAGGGGTTGTACATGAAGCTGTTAAATTGTTAAGTTTTCAGTGTCCTGTGTAGGCTTAGTATATACACTTTGGGTTGGTAACTTGTTGGCCTTTTTGTTTTGGAATTTTTATATTGTGGGTCTACTAGTGACTATGAAAATGTTTAAAGCCAATTAGAAAAGTTTACATTGAGCTCAGGCTTTCTAAATCTCAGACAAAAGCAGCACAAGGACTTGAATCAAGTCTAGGGTGGGAGAGTTCAGCTTTTTAGCTGATTTCAGTTTTTTTAATGGCTTCATAAGAGTCATAATTTATTTTATTTAATTCTTATTTTGCCTGGGGAAACCTCATCAGTGAAATCACTGTTTTTCAGGGGTGCCCAGGGGTCAAACATAATATATAAAAATCGTAAATTAAAAACAATGAAAGTTCTACATGCATATAAAAACATTTAAGATTGCACAATGAGTTACATGTATATAATTATACAAATATAAAAGTGGAAGTCAGTCCAGCTGATGGAGTTCCCTTTAAAAACATAATAGTGAAATTGCACCAAGTATATCAAGAAGCATACAATGTTAAGTGGAGATAATTCTCTTAAATACATTAACATTTGGAGGAAGGGGAAATTTGGCCACCTGGGAAAGATCATTGAGAGTAGCGACCTCTCTAGATTTAAATTTTCGTTTATCAGAGTTGTTTTTACATGGAGGTGAAACAAGATTTCCCTTGGTAGATGAACGAGTTGAGTGGTCATGAGACTGATTGACACGGTTAAAAATATTGCATAAGTTGGATGGGAGAGTGCATGCCAGACTTTTGTAGACCATCGTATTGAGATGGGTGGTGCAGCGATCATGAAGATTCTGCCAACCAAGCGTGTTGAGCAGAATATGTGTGGGGTATCTACGAGGAAGGCCAAGGATGATTTTGCTAGCTGCATTTTGAAGCTTGAAACCTGGATAACAGTGTCTGGCCTGCATTCCCCCAAACAACATCGTAATAGTGCGGGATAATGAGAGATTTATAAAGCAAGTTAAGAGTGTGTTTTAGGAAAACATTGCGAATACGATTACTAAGACCAACACGTTTATTTATTTTGGAGGCCAACTTGTCAGTATTTACACTCCATGTGAGGGAGGGGCCAAGCCAAATGCCAAGATATTTGAAAGAGCTCACATTTTCAATGGGGTCATTTTTTATGAACACCTGGAGAGACTGTGGGGGCCCGTAGTGTAGTGGTTAGCGATCTCGCCTCACACGCATTGGGCCCGGGTTCGATTCCGGGAAGGGTTGCCTTGCCGGAGTGGAATCTTTGCTGAGGTGTTTATCTGGCTTGGTGGGAGCATTGGGTCAGATATTCGATCTTCTCCGCCCCTTACATAGGTGAGACACAACCAGGGTTGTCACCAGGCAACTTTTAGTGCCGGGTAAAATTTGTGTGAAATAGTAAGAAATATAAATTTTGATAATAATTGTTCAATTTTCTATTTGGATCTTCAATGATTTTGTAACTTTTGAGCCTTGAGTGCCGGGTATTTTAACTCAAAATCAACCTGAGAGCCGGGTGAAAATTAAAAGTGCCGGGTGGTCCTGCTTGCCACCGCCCGGTGTTCTGACAACCCTGGACACAACTAACCTTCCATGCTGATGAAACAGTACCAGTTGCCAGACTTAGGTTCATGATGTTACAAGCAAGAGGCTTGGCAAGATATTGATGACCAATCTTGAGGAGTCTGGGACTAATGTTATCAAGTCCTGTAGCTTTACTTCCATCTAGACTTCTAAGAAGTTTGCAGACTTTCTCTTCTGTTATCTTCACAAATTTGAACCGTCTGGCAAAGGGCAACGTGTCCTCAGTTGTATCATCTTCAAGGAATGGGTCCGGCGGGATAGCTTCAGCAAGGTTTCGACATATATTGGAAAAAAATGAGTTAAATTCATTAGCAATTATTTCACCATCATTTACAACATCATCGTTGACTTATTATGTTGTGATGCAGTAATAACTGTTTTTATAGTTTTCCATAATTTACGAGAATCAGTGCCTGCATCTCTAATAGATGTTTCAAAGTATTCCCTCTTTAGCCTGGTAGCCAAATTGTTAACCTTATTTCTTGTAACTCTGTAAGCTGCCCAGTCCTCTTCGGACTTAGATTCTTGAGCCTTGAGTTTTAAGCTCTGGAGATGTTTTCTTAGGTGAGTATATTCATCATCAAACCAGGGCGGTAGTTTAAGGGGACCTTGATTTGTTTAAAGAGGGCGTGCAAGTCGCAGACAGGAATAAAAAGACCTTCAAAGAGGCTCCAAGCTAAATCAGGATCGTCTGAAACCTCAACTGTACTCCATGGAATTTGTTTGAGATCATTTATAAAATTTTCAGAGTCAAAAGATCGATAAGATCTTGCTTTAACATTGCGAGAAGGTCCTTTAAAAGTCCTTTGCGATTTTCTAACAGCGTAAACTAGTGATTGATCACTGAATGGAAAAGTGACAACGGCATGGTTGAGATTCTGGGCAGTTAGTCCATATGTGATCTATACATGTTTCAGATAGTTCCGTTATTCGTGTGGCACTTGAAATTGACTTTGTCATTTGATGAGTGTACATGATAGATCGTAATTTTTTTCCATTCCCACTCATTTGGCTTAAGCATGTGTTATGTGAAAGTTGAAGTCACCAAGACAGATGATTTCTGCGGGAGTTCTAGTTGCCACCCCGAGCTCAGTGACCTCATTCATAAGTTCAAAATTTTCCAAGTATTCGTTACAAGCTTTAGGCCCATATACAATGCCAATAAGGATCATGCGGGTATTATGCAGAATTACTTTCAGCCATAACGCTTGGACCTTACAGGTATCAGGATGAGCAAGATGGATCAAATTTGTCTCAACCCTGTTATGTATATAAAAAGCCACACCACCGTAGCCATCCCCACAGTCCTTACAATGCATTATATCATTAGGAATTTGCAACTCTTCCATCATGCAACCAAGTTTCAGTAATGTCAATGATGTCAGGGTCACTCTCATGAGTCATTAAAACAACTTCATCAAGTTTATAATAAAGTGATTGAATATTAAGATTAAGGATTTTGGGCCTTTCATAAATTTCAAGTCCGCAGCGAGGGAAAAAGAGTCAGAGTCTGTTGTAGACGTTGAGATTTGCACTTCTGTAGGATCGGGGTCTGGAATCATCACTGGAGGAAGCTCAAGTAGCAAACAACGTGGGCATATCCAGGTATTACTCAAAGATAACATCATCCTGTAATCTGGTGGTGATATTTTACCACAGGCAATGTGACAATTCTGTTCGCAAGTATCACATACAAGATGGCGATGTTTTTTGGCCACCGAACGTTACGTTCACACACAGAACACAGATATTTTATGGGGCCAGGGTTTTTCTTCAATGTCATTGCAAAGTCTAATCACCCGATGTATTTGAAAGGTACTAGCACTGTAAAGTAAGCAGCACTCGTTTTGGAACTGGCACTCGTTTTGGTACTCATTTTACCACTTGTTTTGTACTTGTTTTGGAAAATGAGTAATAACACAAGTGCTTTTGTGGTTTTAAAACAAGTGCCAGTTCCAAAACAAGTGCTTTTTACTTTACAGTGTAGTGGATTTTGCGTATAGAGCGGGATTGGTTTACGGTGGAATCCTTTAGTAAAGATTTTTTGCAAGTTGACGTTGACCGTGAGTGAAGTAAAATTGGTGAAGTTGGTGAGAGAAATATTTGTCTTGAAGCTTTGTGCATCAGCACGACGACTACTTCAGTCACTGTATGTTGATAGCAAGATGATAAGCAGTAACAGTAGTTAGGTACTCTGTTGTCTCTTGGTGGCCATATTTGCCTCTGGTTGATCTTAAAGGTGTGTGTTCCGATCACTTTCACTCACAAAATCAAATTAGAGATTTTGATACCACATGAAAGTGCATATTTTTCTAATAACCCCTGTAAATTTTCACGCTTATATCATGTTTCGTTGAAGAGAATGGTTAAAAAAATACTGAATTAATGGAATATTTTGTTAACAAAAAAAAGATATCCTATATGTTTCTATGGGTCACTCTCAGACATATATTTGCCTGTAGCATTAATTTGGCTCAAGTTATGAGAATGAAACTTTACGATTGCTTTATATAGGTGATAACCCTTCATTCAAATATGGAAAAAGAGTATGTTAAATTCACCAGATCGGAATACCTACCCTTAAGCTTATTACCAAAGGTGCAGAATTAGGCAGGTGTATTTTCAGAGTGAAAATTTCGATTTTCACAGACAAAGTTCATCTTGCAAATTCACATGCAATCCAGTATACATGTGGAGCAATGTTATTAACACCCAGGTGCAATATAACAAACGTTGAACAGTGCATAAAAAGGGTGAATAATAAATAGTATTTTAAAATTAAAAAGTATTGTGAAAAAAGTGTTTCTAGATAAAAATGTATGCTAACATTGCTATTTATTTGATAGACAATGCATTTTCAATGGTCTCCATTAGGCCTGGGAGTTTACGGTTAATTGCATAACCGTTTGTTTTACCGTATATGACTGTTGAATTTTGCAAATGTAATAAACTACGGTTCCTGGCAAATTGTATACAATTTATGACTTACTAAAATAACAGGCGGTCAAAATATTGTCTTCAAAACACTTTTATTTAACATACAAAGTCATGAAATCAACACAACTTTGTTTCCCTGGCGAATATTTTACTGCCCGTGCAATGTAAACAACTTGAAACCAACATACAGGGCCACGCCATTGAATAGTCATCCAAATAGTCCTGGATATCCCATCTTTACGTTGCGGCACCAGTTTAACCGTGGCATAATATTTCTATTAACGTTTAGGGACCGTTCACAAACACTTGTTAGGAGGGGAGCTGATGCTAAAAAAATGATCACTGACAATTTTAGGTCCCCCCCTTTTCTGACCTAAAAAAATTTAAGGGCCCCCTTTTTTGCGACAAAAATTAGTCATCAACCCCAAAGAAAAGCATGTAAACTTAATTTGTGGTAATTTTTTTGAAGGCCCCCCCCCCCCTCATACGAGGGTGAAAAATTTGAAGGGGCCCCTTTTTGCATTAGACCCCCTGAAAAGCCCAGAGTCCCAGCTGCCGAATCCACTATGCCCAAGTCACAACCGAGCCACACGATTGGTTTGGTGTGCTCATGCTATGTGTGTACACTTGCGTCAAGATAACTTCGCAAACGCTGTATTGCAACACTCTTACGCACCAACGTAAACGATGCACAAACACATTTTTAGTTCAATTGATAAATTGAGCAATATAGTGTTTGTTTATGAGTCACAGAATACAGTCTGATATTCAGAGTTTGGCTTATTTGTATTTCTTAAAATCATAAACATGGATTTTGTGTTTGACCAATGAGATTTCAGAATTTGTGTACCCAGTACACTAAAGAATAAAACATTATATTCTGAATAGGCCTATGTATTATCTGTGTAGTAAATGCACATCAATCAAATTAAGAAATCTATCTGGGAAAAACAATATTCAAGATTTTATTTTTGCTAATGCCACTCTAGTCTGGACAGAAATTGTTTGAACGGAACCCCGTATGAACTTGGTTTTGCTATCAATAGATAGGTATGGACCTCCCCTATCCAACGATACCAAGATCACAAAAATCAGCCAGGGTGTTACGTAATTATGTCGTCATAAAGGTCTTTCAGGTGGAAAAATCAGAATTTTGGCAAAAATGGATACCAAAATCAACATTTTCTAAATAACAGAATTCCATCAGGGTTTTTGCAAATAAAGAAGAGAAATGATAATTCTAACGTGCCCTGCAAGTTTCAGCCTCATAGCATGCATATATTTTCAAAATGGTGATTTAATAATGTCACCGAGTTGCAACAAACACACCCTACACCTCAACTTTGACGGCTTACCCTGATCCCACCTTAGGTGGTCCCCCCTTACTTTTTTCATCAAAATCAAATGACCGCAAAGGATGTAAAAGAGATTACCCAAAATCCTGGGGTCAGTTGCTTGTGTGTTTTTATGCTGGGGGAAAAAACTTAGGTTGCAACCACCACCCCCTTGGTTAGACGAGGGTTACTTAACTCACGTCTGTTAAAGATTGTACCATTGTCTTATCTTTCATAAGCAGCATCAAATTCCTTAATTGTCTCGCCTGTAAATTTTCAGGAAGAGACATAGAATTCCAATTTTCTGTCCGCTGTCCGCCGTTCACAAATTTTGTCCGGAGCAAATCTGGGAAATTGCATGCCCTATGTTATTGATATTTGGTGACTGGGAAGGCCCGGCGCCGAACTGGATCCAGCAACAATTTTGGTGTAAAACATGCTACTTAAGTACCTAATTTGCATAATTTAGTTTGAAATGTTGCCTATTTTTCAACTTTGTCCGATTTCAAAGGTTAAGATGTCAAATTGTTTGTCTTTGACCAGTGATCAAAGGTGACCCTGTCGTCCGACCACTCCCTTGGGGTCAAAGGTCAAATTTTCAACTTTGTCCTATTTCAAAGGTTGAGGTGTCAAATTGTTTGTTTTGGACCAGTGATCAAAAGTGTCAATGGTGACCCCGTCGTCCAACCATTCCCCCTTGGAGGTCAAATTTTCAACTTTGTCTGATTTCAAAGATTAAGGTGTCAAATTGTTCGTCTAGGACCAGCGATCAAAAGTGCCAATGGTGACCCCGTTGTATGACCTTTCCCTTGGGGTTAAATTTTTATCTTTGTCCCATTTCAAAGATTAAGGTGTCAAATTGTTCGTCCTGGACCAGCGATCAAATGTTTCAATGGTGACCACGACGTCCAACCTTTCCGTTGGGGGTAAAATTTTCAATTTTGTCCGATTTCAAAGATCAAGGTATCAAATAGATTTAATAGCATATTTAACAAACTAAAAACCCAATTATTGTAGTTAGGCCTACAGTGCACTTGTGCCAGCTGAAATTACCCCATCCCACCCTACCGCTGAATAATTATATGTAGCAATCAGTTAGGAAAGTGCTTAATACGCATACCCTACCCCACCCCACAGCTGAATGATTAAGTAGGCGGTCAATTCAGTAGGCGGTCGATACGCAGGCGAGACTACTGGTTTGCGAACCATCTTGTTTTGAAAATTGGACTGTTTATATGTCTTTCACATCTTTACGAATCATCAGTTATACCTGTTTCCAAATTTAGCAACTTCGGCAAAGCGCTGGTAATTTATATTTTTGATCCAGGCAGTATTAGCTTTAAAGAATTGATATTTTATATTCAATTCTGATAACATTATTATTATCACTAATTGATTTTTTTATGCTTGCCTTTCACAGGTTGACAGATATATCCACAGAAGTTCATGAATTGAGACCTTCTGCAATTGTCATTGTTATGGAAATTCTCTTCATTGCATAGATTGTTGTATTCATATTTAAACTGTACTGGAATATGCCACGCTATACTGCAAAAACATACGGTAAAAAAGGCGGGCAAGACCCCTCTAAAGCTAGTCGTCAATTTGATGAACTTCTGGTAGAGACTAGGACCACACGACGAGGGACGATTCAATTATCCCCGTCTCCTAGTCCAACGAAATCAACCCGTAGTAAACCATCCCCAACAAAACAAGTCAAAGCCCCATCATCTCCAAGAGCGACCAGACGCACAATGGCCGAAGTAGATACATTCGACAGTCCGAAACGGAGGAGAATAGCCAGTGGAAGTGATGATCCTTTCAATTTTAGTAGCGATGATGAAACGCCACGATCACCAACACGGCGACCCTCTGCCTCAAGAAATAATACAAACAATGAAATGGACCATTTGGTGCTCCCTTCCTCCCCTAAAGCTAGTGAGACTATGCGGCAAACAAGACACAGTATTGCACAATGGGAAGCCGAAAACAAGATTCAAACAAGATCATCGGGGAATCCACTATCTCCAAGTGGTCTGTCTTCTAGTCTCTCTCCAAAGAAGCAAACTGTGCCCAGTGCTAAGCATGCCCAGGCAAAGAGGGCAATATTGAACAATTCAGATTCAGACATGGATAAAAACACACAAATGAATTCCTCTGGTAAAGATAACAGTGAACTCAAAGTACAGAGAACTTCTAGAAATGATGTGGGCAAAAGATCCGGTAATCAATCCGTGAAACAGAAATCGGCCCCGTCATCAGCCAATTCATCACCACCTAATTCTCCTCCGGGCTCTCCTACGACGCGGAGTAGGCTATCAAGAACAAATAATGCTCAGGCTGGCACTGTAAACATACCACAGAATAATTCCGAGGCCAGTAGACATCAAGTGAACTCGAAGACACCATCGTTACAAACGAGCGTTGCCAAGTTAGAGCTGGAGTCTAAATCCAACAAGAATTCATCCAAACCAGTCAATTCTGATGAACTTGATGAGAAACCTTCAAGTCTCTCTAGAGATGCATTTGATTTTTTTGATAGTGATGAGGAGGGGGAAGGTACAAAAGAAGACGAGGATACTACCGCTGCATCTAATGCCGTGCCCAAGAGAATATTTAATAGTCCAAAAAAGGTAAGAAGAGAGCTAGGTCTTGCTCAAGTCAGTGCCACTATTCCTCAGATTGTGGAAACAAAAATGCAGGGTGTTGATTGTATTTGCATGTAGTAGAGCCCTGTACTGTGGATTTTTATCTATATTTTTCAAGGAATTAGGCAACAACTAAAGGTCAGATTCCTTTTTTCCGTTTGCGGTGCGTTTTGCACTGTAAGGGTACTGATAGTGGTATAATTTAAAGCACACGATTGAATGGAGCTGAATGGTGTCAGGTTGAAAGCTGAGATTCAATTTTGTCTGTGCGTTTTCAATGCGATTCATTTCATCATCTTCTCTAATTGAAAAGTTTCCGCATGACTAAAATGCATATTCAAAACGGATGAATCGCTCCAGGGACCAATTCAAGTAAGCGCACGAATTTCCGGATAGCCGCACCGCAAACGGACCGGATAAAAGAATTACTCTTGCTGAAAACCATTATATCAATTCAAAACACACCACATGCGGAATCGCATTGAAAACGGACAGTCAAAATTGAATCTCGGCTTCAACCTGATACCATTCAATCATGTGCTTTAAATTATACAACTACCAGTACCCTTGCAGTTCAAAACGCATCGCAACCGCACCGCAAATGGATAAAAGGACTCTTGACCTTTAAGATATGATTTCCTGATATTAAGGCCATCATTTTAGATTTGACTTAATTGCGGATATTTTTTTGAAAATATACTGTATATTATTGCCCACATCACATTTCATTAAAGGTTACAAGCATTTTTGTATATTCAACAAATATATGATTAATGTATATTCAACAAATATATGATCTCAAACGCGTCACACAGGTTTGAAGCTACAAAAGCTGTTTCAAGTCGTTCATTCAACTAATATGATCCCAAAACATGTCACGCTTTTGGCTCGTGGATCATTTGGAAAAAGTCATCAAGCACTGGTTGCATTTCGCTACGACTATAAGGCAAAATAAATATTTATTGGACAATTTAAACAATAATCCATGCAGGGGTTGCATTTACAAACTATGGAGCCTTGTTCTCTGGATTTTTGTTTACACTGTCCAATAAATTATTGTTCGGCCTATAGGCTATGCCATGCATGTCATGTACAGTAAGCTGAACTTGGTGCACAAATCAAGTGAGTTCAGGCAATGTATCAAATTACAATATTCCTGAATACAATATATAAAATAAATATTTACTCCTTTTTCGAGCAATGGTGCAAAATATTTACCCTCATTAACTGGGGAACGTGAGCCTACTATTGCATGATAGCCGTCATAATAAATAGGCCCACGGTCTCCAGTCACATTTACTAGATATTTTGCACCATTGCCCTCGTTAGCAGTAAATATTTGCATCTTGACTGTTTTACGTCGTGTTTGAAGATGACCCGTTCAGCTTTAACAGACTTTACTGTGACCTGTTATTGATACTACGATCTAACTTTATTGCTACTGCCTGCCAGGGTATTGATACTACGATCGGATTATCAGTATGTTGTTAGTCGATCAGAAGAAGTTTCATTGTAGCAACAGGCTTACTCGGCAACAGAAGGGTACTTTGAGAATTGTAACTATCGAGCATTCAAGTGCTAGAGCTATTTCTATACTTTACGGATGCGTGAAATTGCATACTTATGGTCAGTTATAGTACGTGAATCAAAAAAAAATGTGCACGGGTTATAGAAAACCTTGACCTTGATAAAAGCACTAAACCAAAATTGTGTTGCTGATGTTTTAGTAAAGCAGATTTGATATAGTTTCAAATGCACAAAAATGATATAAATCGGCTGAAAAATAAGTACACTCTTATTGTGAAAGAGTGAAAAAACACTCTTAAATAGCGAAATTTCACTCTTAGAAAGAGCCATATGAGTGACCAATCTTTTAGAATGAAGTTCACTCTCAAGAAAGAGTGATAGTAATTCACTCTAGGAAAGAGTGAACCCTTTACTATTATGAATAGTTCACTCGAAATGATCTGGGAGGGATAAGAATAAATCTTCAAAAGAATGAAAAAAAAAAAAAAAAAAAAAAAAAAAAAAGTGCTAGAGCTTTCGTATGCAGAAATTGGCTGACGAACATACGACGCATGTTGTGATGTTGTCAAGTGATATTAGCACGCTACCAGGAGGCACTGTCGAGTCACTACGCACTTGTGCAGCGTCGGTGTATGCAGGGTGCAATCACCTAACCTAGCTGAATTTTTATAGGGCAAATAGTCTTGTTTCCTTTCTGTACTTCCTTTAATTTATGGTTCTAGGTAATTTTGTCCGAAATATGTTAGTTAGAATATTAACAGTCTACATTGTATAGGGAAATACGTGGTCATAAAAAAAGTTCTTTATTTAGGCCAAAGAAAAAAATAGTCTGTCTCAGCTTCCTGCACGCATAGCTTTTAAAAATCCAAATTTAGCACATTTCTTTTTTTTTAGGTTTTTGAGAGATTTTCAGTTTTTTTCATCTTTTTTTTCCTACTACTGGAAAAAAGTTAAATAACGGCCGCGAAGCTTTAGCGACCGCAAAAAAAAAAATAGTGGCCGACAAATGCAATAAAAAAAAATTTATGGGGTATTTCCGCATCCGGGTAGCCAAAAAAAAAAAATGCATAGCGCTTAGGGTTTTGACCTTAAAGTAAGCTGAGACAGAGTTCTTTTTTTTTTTTGGCCTTAGAAAAAAATAGGAATGGGCATTTAATGGGAACAATGCAGTTGATTGAAGTGAAGTTAAATTAGAAATCTGATTTTTGTAGGACATTCAGACTGACGATTAAGTACCAGCCTTAATTATGCAAATTGACTGCAGGGTACGGCAATAGTCACAGGGCAATAGTATTCAAATATTGACTGGTCAGGCTGGAGTAAACACTATCTCTTCTGTGATCTAGTGACCATAACCTATGCATTTTTCAATAGAGGCAATAAGCAGAGGAAAATATAGAGAAAACGTAAACATTATTTTGAGCATGTTGCACCACTGCAGGCTTAGAAATTCAGTGAGAATCCGAGAATCCATTCTCGTAGAGATTCTCCTCAAAAGGATATTGCAAGAATCCAAATAGATTCTCGTAAATTGAGGCAAACACATTGTGTATGAATGTAAAGAATCCAAAGATTCTTACAAAGATTTCCCCCCAGTATATTTGTGAGAATCCAATAAGATTCTCGCAGCAATAAACAAATTTCTGGCCCTGCACTGTATGCAGTGCCATCCTCTTTGTTGTTAATTACTCCAGCCTTTTATCAAGACATTCTTTAATTTTGTTTATTTTCTGAGCCCACCCTTTTCATAAATTTTTTTACAAACTTAAATTTTATAATACTAGTTTTTTACATTGAGAAAAGGTGCATTGGACACTCTCTGTTTGGTCAGACACCGTCTTTTAAAAAAATTTAGAGGAGCATCAAAAAGCTCTTCTTGGCTCCTCAGGACGAGCTTTAGAAGAGCTTTATCGATTGCTGGTTCAAGACAAACAAATTCACATGTTTAACCTATAAAATATGACATATTTATAGAGGATAGCCTCATCAGTGTCTAGCACTGCTTTCCATGAGGGTCCTCTGTCAGATGGTCAGATTTATTTGCCAGTTTAAGTGCAGGAAAACCGGAGTGCCCGGTAAAAAATCTGCGGAAACAAGTTTGGACTGGCAACCAATTGCACATACAGCGCCTAGACCAGGGCTCGAACCTGTGACAGTCCTGTGGGCTCATTGGTGCAAGGCGAGGGAAGTACTGCTGCGCTACCTGCTTCCCCATATAAAATCAGAAGAAGTTGAATGGGAGATTGAGTAAAGATGTCAGTTGTAACAAAATTTAGATCCAAAGTCGGCAATTGAGCTAGAATGGTAGCTAGCTACTGGTCGTGAAACAATGCTAAAAGAATTTTAAAAAGTATGATTGGAAGTAAGCTTATATACCTTCCTAATAATGTGCAGTAATATGACGTTTACGAAATTATCTGACAACAAAAGTTGTCATTTTTGGTTGCACCATTTGTCGTTTCATCTGTATCAAAAACTTAGTACGTCCATTCCGAAAAGTTTGTTTTCCTTTCCACCGAAAACCGATCGCCACATGCCGCCATTGATCACACGGTAATACAAGCTCTATTTTAAAGCATGTCACCCTCAAGCACGTAGTTCAAAAACTTTTCCTTTCCACCGAAGACGATTGCCACATGTCGCCATTGACCACACGTTAATACAAGCTCTATTTTAAGGGGGGAAAGCACATCACTCATTGTTGCATTTTTGCAAATTTATTTTGTACCATAACTTTTGAACAAAGTGCTTAAAGTTAATAAAAGTATACATTTCCAGAAAGGTATTTTCACAAGGAACA
>JXSR01S009891.1:83307-93529 GCA_000969725.1 Ophiothrix spiculata
ATTAACTTTAAGCACTTTGTTCAAAAGTTATGGTACAAAATAAATTTGCAAAAATGCAACAATGAGTGATGTGCTTTCCCCCCTTAAAGCATGTCACCCTCAAGCACGTGGAATTAATACTCGCAGGTCTTCTCTCTTAGAACCAAATTACAACAGCCACTTAAAATCATGTGAAGTAATCATTATTGGTAAATTGCCAAAAGAATTATTGTCGCTGTGCCAGTTCATTTATAAAAGGCTGGAAACTCTGAACGACCTCTGACAAGATGCGCGATGAATCGTTCTGACTCAACAGATTTAAGAAGCGCGGCAGTCGCGGGATCGCTCTTGTGCGCCTTTAAAGACAGTGTATGTTGGTAATAACTGTGAAGTGCAAAATATTGAGAGAATTTTGATCAAAGCCTTCAAAAACGTCAACAAGTATAATTTTGTTTTGCATGTTGTTCTTGGGTATGTAGAACTTGTCCATTTCCCTCACACCAATAATCCTGTGACCTGTCCCATTTAGTGACCAATTAGGCTCTAGCGTGTGTAGCGGCACACGCGAGTCATTCAAGCTGAGCCGCCAGGCATTTTCCAGCTACTAGACTTGGTTAAGAGGATTTTGCTCAGTATAGGCCAGTGGAAAATACATGATGGCTCAGTCAGAGCTATGACTCGAGGCTATTCTCTAATATTGATGCAATAAGTCAGGAAAGAGGTTAAGTTTCATTGGTAAAATATTGCTTTTACTTTGTAGATTACAGATACAGGGTTCGACTTTACCGTCGGTCCCGACCGACAGAATTTCCGAAGGACCGACCAGTTCAGCAATGAAATGGTCCTTTGGTCCGATCGTATTTTGAGGCTGTCACTGCATGGAATTGAGTTTGTGAAAGAACTTAATTTCAAAAGAGTAGAAATGTTCACAGAAATAAAATCAATTATGAAAATGATTTTACGAATACGAATAAAGTTCTTTGAGAAACAAACTTTTAACTTTTATTATTATTATCTTAACAAGGGTAGAAATTTGACACAAATCTGCGAATCGATTTGCCTAAAGATTCATGCAAATACATGGCAGCGCGAATCATCAACTTTGCAGTATCGGCTTAACAAAAATAAGGCGTCAGCTGTTAACAGATTCAAGAAGTCTCTTTTTTTAAATACAAGTGTACATTCAACAAAAACAAGAAAAAATATGAAACAAAAGAGAAGATGAAACCAAAAAGCTCATAAAATTACATTTCCAATCCAAAAGAAGCAAATTATGAAAAACATTCCCAAATTTCATGGAAATCGATCAAAACTTTGTGATGTCTGAAATTTTAAAAAAGCAACATTGTGCCAGTGATTATCAGTGACACCTTTCAGTGCTAGAGTCCCGGGGCTAGAGTTTTTTGTTTTGTTTTGTTTGTTTGTTTGTTTGGTCATTTCAGGACATTCAAGGGCGAATCATTAATACAAATGATTCAAAACTCTGCAGCATGCGTCTTAACAAACACACGTAAATTTGATCACATCACACCCATTCTCAAAACTCTACACTGGCTGCCTAAAAGGAAAGGATAAAATACAAAACTCTGCTCCTGACGTGGAAAGCACTTAATAACATTGCTCCACAGTATATTAGTGAACTCCTGACTTTATATAACCCCTCGCGTACTCTTCAATCATCAGACAAATATTTACTTGTTATACCACGAACATCAACTTCTTATGGCGATCGAGCTTTCTCAGTTGTTGCACCAAAACTCTGGAACTCTTTGCCTCTAAATCTTCGACAGTCTAAATCTACTCATGAATTCAAAACGGGACTTAAAACTTTCTTATTTAATGCTGTTTATATAAACTAACTGTATTATATTCCTTCTTACTGCGCCTTGGATTAGAATTTGTTTCTAGATAAATGGCGCAATATAAATGCTTAATTATTATTATTATTATAAAATATTCTTTATCTTTAATTTTGAGACTAAATATTCATTCATTCTTTGGGTTTTATGTTTAATTTTTAATGATATTACAGTCTGAAAATTCACAATTATCCAAGATTAAAAGTCGCCATATTCTGGTTTGTTATTATTTTTAACTAAAATTCCTTTTCTCTGAGGAGCACCCGTTTTTTTTTTTTTTTTTTTGGGGGGGGGGGGTAATAATTTTTCGACCATAAATCAGATTTTAGTGAAACTTGATGAGAGCAAACCGGTATAATGCTCCTGCAAAGCTGAGGAGAGTTTGTCTGAAAATATGTTAATTAAGTAGTAAGTACCTCATTTGCATAATTAATGCATGACCACCAAAATATTTAATGTACACAAGGTGCAGTCTTGTATCTATTGTTGGTAGAATTGTGACGTTCTTGAAAACAAAGCAATGGAGTATTGCCATTGAATGGGAACATTTTGTCAAAAAGACTCAATCCTGCACCTCAATATTGCACTCCTTGTATGCCTTGACATTTCTGAGAGATGTCAGTCTACTCTTAACCCAAAGGTCAGAAGACACTGATGAGGGAAAGGTTATGTATTTTCCAGATATCTGAGTAGAGATTTGTTGTAAAATATGTTAATTTAATACCTCATTAACTTACATGAAATTAATCTGATCATGACTTCACATTGTATGACTACGTCATCCTAATTGTCAATATCATGACTTGAGTAACTGAAAAGTCCTTCTGAAGGACCTATAGATTTAGTGAAGGACCTGTGGATTTCGAGACTTACTGGTCCTTATTCTGTCCTGTGGATTTAAAAGTGTAAAGGCAACCCCTGTAGATAAATCAAATGAAATGCCAATTGTCCATTGAATATACTGAAAGCCAAGTTTAAGATTTCAACTCTAGGGGGCAGTATTTTTTGTCGTCAAGCAATGATAATTAGTAATGAAAGTAAATCTAAATATTTCAGGGACTGTCTTTTGAAAAATGCCAGGCGAGCTGCAAATCACTCTCCTCCAGATTTGTACATGTAGGTGAGCTGTGGGAGAGTGATTTGACATAATTTGCAAGGAATTGTATCATTCATATTCTGCCTTGCAATTGTTTATGCCAATGGTGGTTGAGTGATAAATAGCTCTCCTCAGCTTCATTTAAGGAGAGTGATGGCGAGTAAATACTCTCACTTTCATAAATTCAGTGGGCTGCTTTGGATTTCGATCTCTAAATCAAGAATGGATATAGAAAGTGTGACATATGTGACCCATCATATTGAAAGGTACCTTAAGGGTCCCATAATTAAAATTGATTTTTTGGTCTCATCTGAAAGATTATATTTTAAGCTTTAAAATGACACCTTGCTTTTGGTTATTGGATGTTCGATTTAAGTTACATCCAAATTGGTAAAAGGTATCGGGCCGATTCCGAAAACTAAAGTTCTGAGAAGATCAAGTTTAAAGTTTCTGCACTGGTTAAACGTGAATGGAGAAAGGATTTTTATCTCGGTTTTAAAAACATTTGTCTTATGTTTTGGATGTTGCAACCTGATTAATATGATAGAATACACTTCAAAGGTAACGTTTCTGATGAAATTAGAAATTCGACCTTGGACGTGATTTTTGACTATGCTCAGCTTCAATGGCCTGTATCTCGTAATTTACTATGCCGGTATTAAGGTATCTTTCGATATGACGGGTCACATATTATATCTATATCTATATCTATATATATATATATATATCATTCCAAAGCTGAGATTACAGAGAATTAAAATATGTCATAAACTCAATTTTGCAATTTGCGACTTTCCTCTCATTTTGCCAGAGCACCCCTCATATAGTAAATCCAACTAATGTATGTAATTGGATGTACTTCCAAAATTTGATGTACATGTACGTTGGATAACATACACTCGCGGTCTAAAGTATTTCCGCACAAACACTTTATTCAGCCATATCTCACAAGGCGTTTATAAGGAAACTATCTGGACTTAAGTTGCTTTTGGTCAGATCTTATAGGTAATCTAGTTAAGTGTAAAATTGAGCTCCGAATGGGATCAACCCTCTCATGTATGGGTAGGGGTAACCCCGGGGGGGGGGGGGGTACTTACATTGACGAAAGGTACGGGTATGTGCCGCCCTCGAGACCCCCTTTTCAAGCCTCCTCTTCCGCTCCCCAAGATGCTCTTTTCAAGATTACTTCAGTTCCCAAGACCCCATTTTCAATGAAAATGACTCAAAAATGTCTTTTATTATGTTTTCAAGCTAATTTTGAGCGATTTTCAGCTCAAATAGTCGCATTTTTGAGGGAAAAAGGCAGTTCCTGAGACCTCAATCCGGGAAAAAATCAGTTCCATAGACCCTATTTTTGACCAAAAATCCGTTCCGCAAGACCCTACATGTTCGATATCGCGGATCTCACATACCTACCAAATTTTTTTTCGAGTACCCCCCCGGGGGGGGGGGGGGGGGGGGCAACAACACAAATGGGTCGAAATACGTGATTTTTAGGTCAAATTTGATTTGACAACGGGTCAAGGTCATTTCACCGCTCAAGTTGAGTGGTCCTTCAACGCCCCACCAGTTTACAAAAATAGGGCTGTGATGAATGTGGAGTGTTTTGTGACGGTATATGAGTTTCCAGACAGTTTCCTTATAAACGCCTTGTGAGATATGGCTGAATAAAGTGTTTGTGCGGAAATACTGTAGACCGCGAGTGTATTTCCGTTTTTAGAATATTCTTTGTGGATTCAAATGGGCTTTTAAAAAGATCTTTTCCAGTAATGCAAAAAAAAATTAACCCTTGTTCTCCGAAGGGGGGGGGGGGGGGGTGTTCCCCAAGGTTTTTTCATAAAAACATAAAAGCAGCCGGCACCAGGCATTTGGGTAATCTCTTTTACATCCTTTGCGGTCATTTTGATGAAAAAATTAGGGGGGTACCACCTAAGGTGGGGTTAGGGTAGGCCGTCAAAGTTGGGTTGTATAGGCGGGGGTTGGTGAAATCCCGGAGGTTTTTAAGTAGCCATTTTGAAAATTTTATGCATGCTATAAGACTCAAACTTACAGGACATGTTAGAATTATCATTTCCCATCTTAACTCAAAAACCCCGATGAAAATCTGTTATTTAGAACTTTTATAGCAAAATTTTGATTTTGGTGGACATTTTTGCCATTTTTGCAATTTTGCCTGATTTTCCAATTCGAAAATACTTTATGACGTCATAATTACGTAACGCCTTGGCCGATTTTGATGATCTTGGTATCATTGGATAGGGGAGGATCATACCTATCTATTAACAGCAAAACTAAGTTCATTAGGGGTTCCGTTCTAAAATATTAGGGGAACCCCCCCCACTTCGGAGAACGTGTTACAAAAAATAGCTTAGGAGAACAAGGGTTAAAGGGTACTGTGCATTGTGATACGCGTTAAATCTCATAGACATTTTCATTTTCGTCAATGAAAAAAAAATCCGCATTTCCATGATTTCATATATAAGCGAAAATTATGATTTAATAATAAATAATAAGTTTACAACAGCTGGAATGATTTAGGGGGAAATGGCATTTGAGGTCTCAAGCCCCATACTGAACGATTGATAGAAAACATTGCTTTTATGCCAAAATTGACATTTTATAGCTTAAAAGATGAACAGAAACTGACAATTCCGAAATATAGAATAGAAATACATGTACATACAAGAAACAAATAGATACAAATAAGAACAAAAATGTATTGAGGAGCGGCCGGGAGACCAAAAGGTCTAATAATGGTCCACCCCTAATAGATACAAGAGAAATTACATGTCTATAAATAAAAATAATAATCAAACGAAACAATAACACAGGAAAGAAAAACATCAAGCACAACACAACAAGACCATGAACAGGCTCAAATTTGATCTTAGTTTTGTATTAGATTACATTTGAGTGTGTTCTGAAAATGCATTGTTTTGATGATTTTGGGAGTGAATTCCAAAGGATTGGACCCCGCGTTCTTATGCAATGGTCTGAGAAAGATTTCTTAATGTTAGCCTATATTATAATGATTGGGGTCAGAGTCTTGTTTGGTACATGTAGTTGTGAATGTTTGATCTTTCCATAAAATAATCTCTAAAAGCCATGTGGCATTTTCCAGCGTTACTCGTGTTACCTTTTTGTGCAATTTCCTCTTTCAAGTGTTGTAGTTTTTACAAAAGGTGGACTACTTCCTTCATCTTTCACACATATATACCTTACAGTCATGGCTTTCCATTGGTAGTAAGAACCAAACTTTCTGTCAAAGTATGTGACCATGGCACTCGTACAAAAAAGCGTTACTTGCATTACCTTTTTTGGACATGGCAAAATTTGACACAACTTTGATTTACTTGTGTGCTCAAAATAAACGGCTTACAAGCAATTGAATGTATTAAACATACCCTGCACTGACTGCACAAATTGTAATCAAGGGCATTAAAATAGGCTTAAATTGTAGCAAACACTCTGGGCTCGCTGCAATTAACAAACAACAATATTTAAAGCTGCAAAAAAAATTTAAAGTTACTTATCTATGCATGTGAAACATTGCATAGATATTGTTCTCCTGTTGGTGTAGTTATCTATGCATGTGAAACATTGCATAGATATTGTTCTCCTGTTGGTGTAGTCTTCCTCTTCTCCTCCTCCTTCTCCTTCTCCTTCTCCTTCTCCGTAAGAGTTGTATACAATCACCTATAACTCCAAAACTACAAAGGCCCCAATGACCAAACTTGACACACATGTTGCCCATGACTAGAGGTACTGCCTTTTGATAGTTTTAGGCCCAAGGCCTTGGGCCCCAGGGGCCCAAATGTATATATATAAAATCACCTCTAGCGAACAAACTATAAAAGGTACACAGACCAAACTTGGTACACATGTGGCCCATGACTAGAGGTAGTGCCTTTTGGTAGTCTTAGGCCCAAGGGCCCAAGGTCTTGGGGCCTTAAGGGCCCAAAACCTTGGGCCCCAAGGGCGCAAATATATATGTATAAAATCACCTCTAGCGACCAAACTATAAAAGGTACAAGGACCAAACTTGGTACACATGTGGTCCATGACTAGAGGAAGTGCCTTTTGGTAGTTTAAGGGCCAGGGGCCCAATGCCTTAGGCCCCAGGGGCCCAAATGTATATGTATAAAATCACCTCTAGCGAACAAACTATAGAAGGTACAAGGACTAAACTTGGTTCACAGGTGGTCCATGTCAAGAGGTAGTGCCTTTTGGTAGTCTTAGGCCCAGGGGCCAAATGCCTTGGGGCCTTAGGGGCCCAACTGTATATGTATAAAATCACCTCTAGCGACCAAACTATAAAAGGTACAAGGACCAAATTTGGTACACTTGTGGTTGATGACTAAAGGAAGTAACTTTTGGTAGTTTAAGGCCCAGGGGCCCAAGGCCTTGAGACCCAGGGCCCTAAGGATCTGGGCCCCAGGGGACAAAGACCAAACTATGGAAGGTACAAGGATTATACAACTAAGCTACCGAAATCGCAAGGAGCAAGGTTGGTACATGGATGCCTTGTGACTTGAAGAAATTCTTTTGAATAGTTTTGGACCTATAAAGGCCTATTGTGTCCATAGGGGCCACAACATGCATAGATGTTCTGGAGTTGTCTAGTTTTACTTGTCTTTTACCAGAAACCAATGAAAAAGAATCAGAATGTTGGACTAAGTATTTACTTTTGTCATCAAATACTAAACTGTTACTCACGAGTGTTACCTCTGTTACTCGCGTTACCATTTTGAGGAGCTCTGTATTTAGCTGTTGAAGTCACTGTTCAATTTTTGTGATTATTTTCTTATTTAGTATGATGGGTATGAGGAAAATTCAAAATGACATAAAAATTAAGAGATCCTTTCACAAAAATGTGTCTTTTTGTTACTCGTGTTACCTCATTGTTATAGCTAAAACTGCAATGTTGGATAATTATTTCAACTATTTTATTTCGAAAGATGACATATCTACTGACAAAAATATGTTTTACCTTACTGGTTCTGTGTTCTTTGTTTTAAACAAAAATCAATTTAGAATACACCTTTTTAAGCTTAGTTTTTTTAGCTCATCTGCATCTTCAGAAACATAACTTTAACACCAAAAAATGATACAGGATAGGGTAAAAAGGTTTATATCATGATCCACACATATGTTAGCAATAACTTAAGAGTGAAAATGAACTCCAGAAGAGAAGTTGATTTTTTTTACTCATGTCTATTTTTCATGGAAATGCCCATAGGTAGTTCATCTATAGAAAATCTACATATAAAAACCCCTAATTCTAAAGTATACATATCAGTGATAGTTAACAAGTTTTTTTTTCAAATAATGGACCAGTGCGACTCCTGTAATGACTATTAGAGACGGTTCTAATGGCCCTCTTGTAGTTTTGTAAGTTTATCAAGATATGACTTGCATGTATCCCCCAATGCCCCCATATAATTGTAGTATAAAAATTCTGTCAAATCTGCTATTTTCAGCTAAAATTTAAAAATTGTTTTAAAAAGTCTTGAAATTAGCACAAAAAATTGCCAATGTTGACTAAAAATCAACAGAACATATTTAAGTTTTTTTACACCTAAATTATCAAAAACAAGGGGAAATTGAGTGTGAAATTTCTGTTCGGTGTCATAAAGTGAGGGAACAATGGGAGGAGAAGGCTTGTGACGAGGGGAAAAATATATCTAAAACTGAACCCATGAAAATGTTCCCTAGGTCCATTGCATTTTCTTAGGGGACAAAAGTTGTCGGGCACAGTGTCCTACTCGGGCCCCTTGATGTTATATGAACACTTTGTCCTCAGGGACATTCGTGATTTTTTTATTTCCCCTTTTTATCTTTTTTATTATTTATTTTATTTTATTTTATTCTTTTTGGGGGGCCTTAAAGCAATATTCTAAGGGGGGCCCGGTCAGTAACTGCTGACTCTTAAATCCGCCACTGATCACATTCATAATGTTACTCGGTTGTGGTTAGCATTGCGGTTAATTGATTGTTTCCGACTCACATCCTAATGCACAGAACTGGGTCAACCTACTCTACTATAGGGTCAAGTTCAACCCTCGATGGTCGATCATTTCAAACTTATTTATTATGACTTTTGGTTTTAAATTTTGATTTTTAAATCATCCTTCAATCAAATATTGTTATTTTAAAAGTATATATTTTCCCTTCTTTTTCCCTCTTCTTCTTCCCTCTTTTTTTTTTCATTTTTCAACATTTTTACAGGTCCCCCAAGACCCCGAGCCCAGGGACAAATGTCCCCTTTGCCCCCCCCCCCCCCCCCCCCTTCTCGGTAACTTACTTCTCGGCGGGCCTGGGAATACGGGACAAAATGTTCCAATAAAGAGCTTCCTGAATTGCTCATTTGTACTAGCATGAAGTTTTTCACTTCCATACCCAAACACATTTTCATTTGATCAAAGGACAATCAATATATCTCTTTGCATCGACTACTTTTACACTTCGGTTAGTTACATCTAGAGGTGTCAGGTGACCATGAGTGAATGTCTCTCTAAGACAGAACGATATGCTCTCAATTGGAGGGTGCAGAGGGACTTTCAACCTTTTCTCTTTTGGCATTTGTTTTTTTGCTTGTGAAAGTTTTAATGTTTAATAGCAGTATATAATTATAGGAACACATTTTTATTTCATCAAATTGATGAAGAATGTGAATTTGATTGAAAGAAAACTAACACTTATTAATTTTGTTCAACCATAAATGGAAAGTGGGAAAAAAAAATAGAATTTAATAGAATCACATCTCTCTGCAAATGCCCGAATAATACAAAAGGTGAGTTATGACACCGTCGAAAAGCCAATTGTATTTTTAGGATTAAATTTAACTCGCCAATCTCGTTTCTGAAACTCACGGTGCAGTAAAATAATTTTGTAAACAAAGCCAACTGAGTCGTGGCTATGCTTTTACTGATTGTATGTAATGTATGCTATGTACGGTACCGTCTGTAGCATTGCAGTGGAAATATACATGGGATCTCAGAGATGTCACAGCATTATCATTGATGACTTATCATGAATTTTTGTTGAAATTCTGAGTTACTGATATGTGTGACTAACTGAATTGTATGGAATTGTTCAGAATGGATTGACTCAGTTGATCATTTGAATAACAAATGAACAAATTTAAGTTTGAAATAATTTCTCAAAAAGCAGAATTGATAAAATCTAAGTTAAAATAGGGGTGGGCTATAAAAGGGTGATGTTTCAAATCATTTTGTCCTAACTCTTGTTTGATGCAGCTTGATCCCCTGAACATTTTAACACCAAT
>JXSR01S009891.1:112976-133116 GCA_000969725.1 Ophiothrix spiculata
CTAACTAAAAGTTGATTCAGGCAAGACTAGAGGTCTCAAGAGTCTCAGAAAAACACAGTGCCAGAGGCTGCAGAGCAAAACACGCAGGAAAGACTAGGCAGCCAAAAAAGAAAGGACGAAACACAACCAACCACTGCGACGAAGAGAGACTCTGAGGCTAGCTTACCAACCATAAGCAATTTTATAAAGATGTTCTTTCAAAAGTTTTTTAAAAGTATAAACAATTCTGTTTTTTTTGAGCTCCAATGGCAATGCATTGCAAACTTTTGGAGCTCTTATTGAGAATGCTCTCTCTCCATACAGGTAAAGGTCCTGGCCATGGGCATCTGGGCAAGTTACTTTGAAAGATCACATCTCAACCACGATTTATGGTCACAACTTTTGAAAGGTCATATCTCAACTACGATTTATGGTCAACATTTTTGAAAGGTCATATCTCAACTACGATTTATGGTCAAAACTTTTGAAAAGTCATATCTCAACTGCGATTTATGGTCAATATTTTTGAAAGGTCATATTTCAACTACGATACCTATATCGTCAAAATTTTTGAATGGTTATATCTCAACCACGATTTATGGTCAAAACGCAAATAAATGTTTCAAAAAGGCTCCAAGGTCTCGATGAATTACATTAAATATAAATATTTAAAAAACTCGAAAAGCAAATAATGCGGCTTTTATAATTTGCAAGCAAAAAATACGCAATAAATCTAAGGAAACCGCAAAATGAACATAAATCAGAAACAAAACAAAAACTAACTGAAAGTTGATTCAAGTAAGACTAGAGGTCTCAAGAGTCTCAGAAAAACACAGTGCCAGAGGCTGCAGAACAAAACACGCAGGAAAGACTAGGCAGCCCAAAAAGAAAGGACGAAACACAACCAACCACTGCGACGAAGAGAGACTCTGAGGCTATTTAGACAACCATAAGCAATTTTAAAAAGATGTTCTTTCAAAAGTTTTTTTAAAAGTATATATAAATAGTTCTGGCTTTTTTGAGTTCCAATGGCAAAGCATTCCAGAGCTCTAATTGAGTATGCTCTCTCTCCATAGGTAATGGTCCTGGCCATGGGCATCTGGGCAAGTTACCTTGAAAGGTCATATCTCAACTACGATTTATGGTCAAAACTTTTGAAAGGTCACATCTCAACTACGATTTATGTTCAAAAGTTTTGAAAGGTCATATCTCAACCACGATTTATGGTCAAAATATTCATAAAGGTTATATAATATCCCAACTGCGATTTATGGTCAAAACGTTTTTGAAAGGTCATATTTCAACTACAATTTTGCACGCCATCACTGTAAAAAGGTCTCATAACATATAAAGGTCTCTAAATGGGCTTAAAGGTCTCATATAAGGTATATAAAGATCTCAAAAACAAACACAAGATCTCAAAAAAAAAAAGCTTTAAGGTCTAAATAAAGCGCACAAATGTCAAAAAGTAAAGTTGAGGTGTCGAAAAACAAATAAAGGTCTCAAAAAGGCTTCAAGGTCTCAATAAAATACACAAAAGTCTCTTAAAGCAAAGGAAGAACTCGAAAAGCAAATTTATCTAAAAATTTACGATCGACACTGTCAATATTTCAGAAAGGCTCAATTTTCGATTTCAATTTCTGTATTGGATTTCATTTAAGGGTAAACACCATGTAGGCCTATAGATCTCATTTTGGAAAATTTTTGCTTGAGTAATTCTTTGATAATAGGCTAATTTACATGAAATTTACATAATAATGCAAGTGCCCCCAATATTTTCAGTGTGTGTGTGTGTGTGGGGGGGGGGGGGGAAGTATATTTTTTATGCATACATATTCATATTACCCCACAAAAAAGCATAAAATACAGTAAAACCGTAACAGCTTGGGCCCTCGACCCCCATCGTGCCTTAATAACCCCGCAAAAAGCATACAATGCAGTAAAAACCTATAGCTTAGTGGCACTTCGCCCCCTCGACCACCAGCTACCACCGGCCAGGCTATTATAACTTGAGTTGAAAAGGATATTATTTGAAAGGAATATGGGATTAGCCCCGGCACTTCTTTCACAACTCAAGGAACTTTACTTTCATCGAGCAAACTCCAAAATAGTAACTTGAAACCGTCAACAATTAACAATGATTAATCTGAGATTGCGACTTACAGTATTAAAACTGTTTTAGGGAAACCAAAAAAACTCCACAAATGAAACTCGAACTTTTGGTGCCGGACACAAGCAACAATCAATGAATAACGGCCTATTAACAAAAATCGTATCAAAAATTTAGGTGTAATTCATGATTCTCATGTGTTTGCTTGACGTTCCTATTCATCTGTAAATACCGTCATCCATCTTGTGAACATCGTTTTTGATTGATTATTTGTTCTGCCAAGCAATTATTTGCTTGTGAATTGTGTCCAAGTCATTTATATGGCTTGAATTGCACTGAAATCGATCCAATCCATTACCACACCGTTCCCGGATATGGCTGTGATCATGGCAATCGATTCGAATTTACTGCACCATTTCGTGAGTCTGCACTCGTGGAACTTATCTTAGTTTGTCAGGATATTTTGTGTATTACATCATCTTTTGCTGATGGATTTATAGACTTGACTGTGTACCGAAACATTATTTTGTCATCGTGGTTTTGTTGAACTTTTTTCGTCGTGATTTTCGTTGTCAACAGTGCGTCATGTGTATTTCGCGTGAAACTCGATTATCATGTACTCTTTAATTTTACGCTCTTTATGGGCGGTGCGCCTGAAATAATAGGCGGGAACTCCTTTCTACTACTACTACTACTACTGTGACAACAACCTCAGCTCTTTTCTAGCTAAATAACAACATAGGCTAATATTATAAGTGTATGCTGAAAACTTGATTCACTATTCGTTTTCAAGTTACAAGCTAGAAGGCCTATAATTCTTACTGCCGGGGTGCATAGAAAATGACACATTTTCTCACTTGTCTCAAAAATGAAGGAAAAATTTGAAATAATGATTTTGGGGTTGTAACATACCCCACTCTCTAAATGTAAAACGAGTGGAAAGAGTGAAAATTCACAAAAGGAGTGAAGGGAGTTAAACGCAGGACAATCCGTTTTCGAGTGGACAATTTTCACTCTAAAATGAGTGTGAAAGTTAAATTTTCACTCCCAAAAGAGTGGAAGATTGTCATCAAAAATCCACTTTCACTCCTTTTAGAGTGTTTTTCCACTCGAAAACGTATTGTCCCGCGTTTAACTCCTACAAAGAGTGGAAATTCACTCTTTTACATTTAGAGAGCAGTCATTCTTTCTAGCTAAAAGAAGCGACCTTGAGGATGAAAAGTGTATCATGAATTGGCCCTTTAATTAATTCTGTAACTAACGTATTTTTTTGGCTTACCCCATAAATAATATGTTTGGCAAATAGACCCTTTGTAAACCATCAAAAACCCGTGGTTAAAAACTTTTTTTTTGTCTAATGTGGCGTGTCATATTTTTTTGTGACGTCATGTACTAACTAGTCAAATTTAGTCGGCGGTTATCGGGAATATAAGCATATTTTGACAACAAGAGGAGTGTCAGTGATTTTACGCGTGTCAATATTGAGCCATTGTATTCAATATTTAAACCACTTTCATGTGTCAAATGGTCGACTAAAAACTCCATAATAGCATTCTAATGACTCTTCTAGCTGTAGCGAGCCGTCTGGTTCGCGGAACAATCTTAAAATATGAAACGATAGCAGTTATTATCGCTCTTGTTGTCATCTACAGTTACGTTTTTCATCGTGAAACTGTTCGTAATGTTTTTCAAAGGGCCCATCTAATTTCCAGTGGTAGCCCAGGGACACGTGTGGCCCCAGGTAAACCTGTTCAAGCACCTTTACAACAACATGATTTTCTATCGCCAAGTTTTTCCTTTGGTTCAGCTGAAAGAGGTCCAATCCAGAAGGAATTTCGGGAGGATAATGTAGCGGTGTATGCGATTCAGGGAAGGAGGCCTCGGATGGAAGATCGTTTTGATATCGTTAATGATTCACAGAAGACTGGTGTAGGTTTTTATGGAGTTTTTGATGGACATGGAGGAGAGGTTTGTTATAAAACGTATACATTTATTTTTATGTCTTTTCTTTTTTGCGAAATCAAAATAAAATTAGCCATGATTAGGACTAGACGACCACGGCAGCCATTACAGTTTGACATTTCTTCCAATACAACGCATGTGTTCTCGGTGGCTAAAATTAGCCACCGACTTTTTTGCTATTTGTCATTCCTTTTTTGTTGGATCACTCATGTATTATTGTTAACAATATTAATGAGTATCTACTTTAAAGTGTTTGGACTTTGGTGATTAAAAAAATCAAAATGTGTACTTTGATCATGCATTTTTTAATTTTAGGTGTTAAAAACCGTATTTTTTACCCCAAAATTTCTGGGAACATTTAAACTAATATTTGCATTTGTGAAATGTTGAACCTTTTTGCTTTTTGGAATCTAGAAACAAATGTCTAGGAAAGCTTTTCTCAAATTTTTAATTTTTTTCTTAGTTTAAAAAAAAATGCCAAAAATAGGTCAAAATATGTAAACAAATCCCACCGCTGCCACCCAAATGGCAATTTTTGGCCTATTTTAGGCAATTTTTCCAAAAATAAGATAAAAATAAAAAAATTGAGAAAACCTTTCCTAGACATTTGTTTCTAAATTCCAAAAAACAAAAAAGTTTAACATTTCATGAATGCAAATTTTAGTTAGACTTTCCAGAAATTAATTTTGGGGCAAAAAAAAATTTTTTGGTTTTTTTTGCCAAAATCGACATTTTTGGTCAAAAACCGATATCGCCAATATGTTCAGGGTAAAAATCCACTTCTAAAAATCTGTCAAAATCAGCAAGATGTATCCATGTTCAGTGAAGTGTATTTAACCATATAAACAAGTCATTGATGGTCACATGTTTACACTAGGAAACTGATTTGATTTCAAAATTAGACGCAAAAACAGTTAGGAAATTAATTTTT
Organism: Ophiothrix spiculata; assembly: GCA_000969725.1. Classification (NCBI taxonomy): domain Eukaryota; kingdom Metazoa; phylum Echinodermata; class Ophiuroidea; order Amphilepidida; family Ophiotrichidae; genus Ophiothrix; species Ophiothrix spiculata. Next base: position 117,959 of record JXSR01S009891.1, read on the forward strand.
AGCCTTATATTATCGTTGATTCTACTTTAATTAGTGGCACTCCGGCTGATTTTTTTTATTGTTTTTGCCTTTCTTGTACTCTCTGCTGGTCATATAACATGATACGGGTAAGATATGAACCATTCTGTTTGGGAGTGATTGGACCTCAGATTTTGTAAAAATGCCATCTGACAGTGCAAGGGGGCTATTTGGACCCCTCTGATATTCAAATTGATCTTGGTGTTTTGATCAAATTTCAATTGACCACCAGCCAAATAATGACTACAAGCAATCTGATAGCCATATAACATTGTAAAGTGGCTATGTCGTGCTCTGAAGCCATTTTTTGCTACATCTTTGAGAGGCCATAAAATCTGAATGAAATGGAATTTGAATTTGTCAGTACAAACTTATTTCTTTGACCACAAAATGTATCCCTGACATCAATCAGAACAAAATGTGAGAGATCATGGTAACCCAGGTGATAGCTCCGGAGTGCCACTATAGGTAAAAAGTACCCTTTTCTTGCCAGACATATTGACCATGTACCACAAACATCGGTTGCTATGCTAACCATGCTGGTCCCCCGGTATGGAGGTGTAACTCACCTTTTGCCATAACTCTCTTTTCACTGTTCAGTTTGCCAAATATCAATTCTCATGATGATTAGATGGTAATATTGGTATAGGTTTTGAGTTGAATTTAAGATTCCAATAACAAAATTGGCTATCTTTAGTAGATAGCTGAAATTAGAACATTGCTTGTTCCACCTTATAAAGGTACGGTACTGGCCTAGATTCTTCCCACCAATTTTTTACTTGAATCAATAGAACATGTTTATAGTAATATAACCTACACAAGTAGTTTTCCATGATTTTGAGGAATATTGGAGAAAATTGCAATTCTTTACCTTCTTTCATTTTTATGCCGGTGCAAAAAAAGTGGTGCGAAAAACAGTGTTTCTAGTTTGAAAACTTAAAAAGATCTTTTTTTACACATGTGATGGACAATCAAATTATTTTTGATGAAATTGTTTCTCTTTTTTGTAATTAAATTATCTCCAGGAGATTTATTTGATCTTTTATCTGGTAATCCAAGGTACAAATTTAGGAAACCACCATGATATACTGCAAATAAATTCTCTCTCAATTTGAGCCATTTGTGTGTAAAATTTTGCCCTTTTTTGGCTTTTACTATACTTTTAAGCTTGGAATCTAGGCTAGTCCCTTTAATTTGATTTCAAATAATTCAATTTAGGTTGCAATGGCTCTTACTGGCAAAATCATTCAGTCTTATGAAAAAAAATAATGAAAATATGGTGTTCCTTCAGGAACCACACCACTAAATAGATCGGGTGTACAAATGTAGCAGATTTTGGCAGATCCAGGAAGGCCAACTCTTCCCTTAAAAGGTGACCCCCTTTTTCAATTTAGAGTTTAAATGGTATTGAAATTGTTTGTTTTTTTAAATAAAATTTGATCTTACTTATAATGGGCCTGAGGCATTCAATAAGAGGTACTTAATAGAGATTGTGTATTTTCAATGGTCACCCGGTCACCATAATGGGTTTTTGTTTTTGTTTGAAGAGCTAAGGTCTTCATCTTTCAAATAAGATAATGCTTTGGGTTGTAAACCAGTCACTGAGGAAAATGTTTTTTGATGTGCAAGGCTACTTTGCATGTACTTTATCTATGAGTATCTTTCAGTGTGCCAAAAATCTCTTCTCCTGATGATATTTGACTGATTGTTCTTTTTTTTTCAGTTTGCAGCAGAATTCAGTGAGAAGTTGTTATCCCAAACAGTAATGGCTAGACTTTCAAGAGGCGCCAAAAATGGAGTTCGGCGTAATCATTCTCAAATACTTATTGAAGAGATTCTTTCCCTGGATGAAAAATTCCTGACAGTAGCTCGGTCAAACAATGATGTTGCAGGTAAAGTAAACAAATGTTGTGATCATTCCACCACTGTTTGATCACTAATAACATATAGCCATTTAATGCTAAAGGCACATTATTGGTGGCGCTATTTCTATAAATCAAGTTGCCAGGTTTTATGAATCTATGACCCTTAGTTTTGCCATTTGCCATATGGACAAGGTAAAGGGGACCAAAAACAAATTTTATTCATGTTAAATTCACACGACAGATATTTAATTTATGCAATATGCATATAATTAATTTCAAAAAATGAATAGCGCCACCAATAATGAAATTCAAAATATGGTCTAAAAATGATGTTTTTTTAAATCTAAAATGAGCATTTGTGAGACAAAATTTGAAATTAAACTATGGAGACAAATATTACAGTTCAACACCTAATTCCAGAACTAATTTTTAAAATACTTATAAAGGCCTGCATTTATTATAAAAGAGAATTTTTGGTTCCAAAATTAATAAATGAACCCATCAAACAGTGGTGATTCCCTGTCAAAGTTACAGGGCCGGAATTTGGTGCCAGTCCACAGATTCTCTTTGAACTGGCTGGAAAATTAAAACAAATAATGCATTATGAATGTGTCCCAAAAGATCCTCGCACACAGTAAAAAGTATAACAGGTATCATGGTAAAAGTATACATTTTTTGAAAGCTTTTGAGCTGAGCAACTCAAATATGATGTCTTTTTGGACATAGGGTATGATAATAAAAAGATACTCTTACCTAAAGTCAGACATCCCCCCCCCAAAAAAAAATGTGTTTGACTTGCACTACCCCTTTTACCCCTCATCCTACTTTAAAAACATCCTAATATTTGGAATCCTTGTGAAGCTTACTGTCAGAAGATGCATACTTTTCTTATAGTAGGTAGTATGAACCCCACGCTTGCTTTCAATCAATCAATCAATATTTATTTCTTTAGAAAGGATGGGTCTACAAAAATTGTCAAAAGGGTGGGGTTCATAGAATTTTCAGTATAAAGGTTGCCTTGATAAAAAGGGTGGGGTTGAAATATGAAGGGTGTGGTTGCTTACCATTTGACAGAAAATTTAAGTAATGCTGAGAATCTCTGAGAATTAGAATAAGCATATTCAATAGAGGTAAGACTATGTTGCAGTGGTCGACATAGAAAATAAAACTTACATGCACTAATGAGATAATTCATCAAAAATATGCTGAAAACACACACAGAATGCACTTGCATAATACACATGCACTGAGCAAATATTACATGCATTTTCACATGTATGTGAAAACCCTTATTTGGAACACTGATGGTGTCGTCATTTATGTATTCTACATTGCTGAGCTAGGCTTGATCAATGAACCAAAGTGGGCTGAATTTAGTACCCTCATCAGAATGAAAAGTTTATGAAATTTCTAAAAAGGGTGGTTTCAGAGAATTTTCAAGGGTGTTTTCATAAAAAGGTTGGGTAAAATAGAAAGGACGGGGTTCAAACCCCACTGTATACAGTGGTATACTTTTTCAAACATTGAATTTCAATGCAAAATAGACGCATTTCGCAATGTAAAATTTCTTACAAATTTATACACCGAAAAAATTCCGCAACTCAAAACGCATGACCGGTTCTGAACATTTTTCTTGCATGGGCTTGATTGTTGCGAGCCAGACAGGCTGGTGGTATCTCAGGTTTTATTAGAGGGAAGACTGCTATGGTGATCTATAATACCCATGATACTCTGTACACGTATACTTTGATCATCACTAATTAGGCGGTAATTAGCAGGCTTTTCTTCATCCGCAAGTAAACATAAACCCACCTACATGCGCGCCATGGATACTGATGCGCGAGTCCCAGGTACAACAGAATCTCTTCATTAGCTGCATAAAATGCATTGATTGACAGACCGGATTTGGAGGAAGGAAGATATACATGCTTTAGAATCAATGTTTTTTCTGAAGTTATTTTTATTAGCAATCACTCTAGACTAAATCAAATGAATTGTTAATGAGAAATTATTAGCATAATGTGTGGCAGGAGTTTTAGCATAATATTGTGTGAATGCATACAAAGCCTGTATTATAACATTCATCATTTGTTAATTGCTTTTTACATAGCTGGCTATATGTCAAGGCTTACTCTCAGTCAGTCATTGCTTAGATAGGCGATTAATTTGAAGTCAATTTCCCACTTAATATTTTCGTAGCTCACTTCCATGACTATGTAAAGGAGTGTTTTTTATGTTGATGATCATGACATAGTTCAAAATCATATGTTATGTTTGAAAAATCACAAATTTATATGTTATTTTACCTGTTTTCCCCTTTGTTTAAAATCCAGTGGACACAGTGCACAAGATTGGGTCCTAGACAAAGTCATAGAACTTTCAAATTGCAAACTTATCAGTATGTGGGTTTGATATTTCCCTAATATAACAGGCAGCTATTTCCGTCTTAATTCTCTTCCAAACATTTTAGCTGTCTCTCAAAGCCATTTGCGGTTATAACATGGTTTTCTCACACAGTTTTTTCCTTTCTTTTGTTGTTTTCCTTCTAGGTACTACTGCATTAGTAGCACTCCTCACAGATAAAGAACTCATTGTCGCCAATGTTGGTGATTCACGCGGTGTGATGTGTGACCGCGAAGGTAGAACTATACCCGTATCATATGACCATAAACCCCACCTCGCGCAGGAAAGAAAACGCATCAAAAGAGCAGGTGGATTCATCACATTCAATGGTGTATGGAGAGTGGCAGGAGTTCTAGCCACATCACGTGCAATAGGCGACTTTCCACTTAAGGATAGAAACTTTGTAATAGCAGATCCAGATATACAGATCTTTAATTTGGAAGACTCAAAACCTCAGTTTGTAATTCTTGCCACGGATGGTTTGTGGGATGCCTTCAGTAACGAAGAAGCTGTGATGTACATAAAGGAGCGGTTAGATGAGCCACATTTTGGTGCAAAAAGCATCGTGTTACAGGCTTATTATCGTGGATCATTAGACAATATTACAGTTATGGTTATTAATTTTAAAGCAAGAAATGGAAAAAATGGTATAATTGTGAAGAAAGATGATGTAAAGAAAAATGGGTTTTACAAATCAAAAGATGTGTAGTGCAATATCAAGTTTTTTTGAAATCCAACTCATTTGCTGGTTCCTGAGGAGAAGTTGGCAGCCATTTTATCCTTGTCCTGGGAGAATTGCGGGGTGGGGGGGGGGGGGGGGGGGGGTACTCACATATTTGGCTGAACGGAGATGTGCCATTCTAATGGGTCGCTTTTTTTGGTCAATTTTTTTGAATTCAATTAAAGTGGTTAAAATCCAGAAAATCACAAATTCAAGGAAATCCTTCAAAAGGGCTACACATTTTGTCCTAAATCACCACAAAAGATGGGTAGGGGTTTCGAGGCACAGCCCTGTTCAACTCAAATCTGAGTACCCCTAGGGGAGAATTACGCTTTACCTGGGCATTGCTTGAAGTGCACTTTGAGTGTATTTGAGTGCTTAGAGCACAAATATCCATCATGCGGGCTGTATAGTTAGCCTCTTGTCGGTTTTACTTTTTAAATTATTTGCAGAGACCATGTTTATTAAAATGACAACTCAATGGACCATTCCTTTGGTAAGAAACTTTACTCTTCTTGCTCCATGGTCGGACAGTCACGTAAAGCCGTGGATCCCCTGTACGAATAGACTCCTTCATGGGGTATGCATGTTATGCAAGTACTTGTATCATTGATTGATTGATTGATTGATCACTGGACATTACAAGTCATTTAGGGTCCATCAAAGTTTGCCGTAGGCCTCAATTACTTTGAACTATACTATTAGGGTATGCAATGCACGATTTTTCAGGGCACACGTTATAAATCAAACAAAACATGTAATTTAATATTGGCGGATCATCACAATTGACACATAGGAGGGTACTATTCAAAATGGCTGTATATCTGCGTTAAAAACAGAATTGTATGTGCTCGATTTTATTACAGCATATACCATTTTGAAAGCAGTAATAAACTTGAGATATTCTGAAAACTTGCTTTAAATCAAATTTCAAGGTGTAAATTTTAATGAAATGTAAACGACTGAAATATCAATTTCATTGGCAAAAACTGAGACACGCGTGCTATATCCTGTTGAACTAACCATGCCCATATAAGAATGGCGTATAGTGAATAAGAGAATAAAGATACGATTTATATATTATATTGTTTTGTTTTTCGTATCTTTTTTTCTCATTCACAAATTTGAGTGATTTATTAACCAAGAATGATGATAAAAATCAAAATGGTTTGACTGATTCAACTGAAATTTGAAAGTTATAGATTAAGGATTACATCTATACTGTATAAACCTTGAAGTATGCAACAAGCAATCAGACTCTGTTACGACATCCATGACATATCCCTTGTATTCTACAACAAGCTTTTAGCCAGAGAGCCGTCAAGCCGTCTTTTGGACGGCCTGTCACGATAAAAGACGCCCTGTAAAAAAAAAGAATAAATAAAAAAAAAATGCATAGGCCGTCCAAAAATACGTTTTACCATATGAATTTCGATGTTGAATGTTAGAATTTATCTTCAATAATCATCATCATCACATAATCTGACCAATTTATTGTACTTTATGAACTTAAAATGGGTTTTATATCGCGTTTTTTCTTCGTTCGTTCCCCAGTAAGTCGCATTTTGTTTACAAACTAGCGCGAACATAATCCTCGACTTCTTTGTCAAGTATGAATATTAATGATGCTGACGTCACGATGTTTTGATTGAAGCCGGCCTGTTCGCCCGGCCGCAAATTTGGACACCCTACTTTCAAATCCTGGCTAAAAGCTTGTTCTACAACATTGTCAACTGTTGGTTTTGTATTGTGTAATAGATTGGTAATGATTGATTATCGGATTGATCAAGACCAAATCACTGCGTATTAATTTTTTAAACATGAATTCTTCATGATTTGGTATTATTTTGGGCTAATTTTGTTGCTAACACATGGACAAACATTGAACTTTACATCATTTTAATATTCAGAAAGATTTGGTTTATTGTTATGGTTAAAAAAACAAGGACTAATTTACTTCACCGTATGGTCATATTGGTTTATGTGCGTTAATCGCCTGATTGTTGCAAACTTCAAGATTTACAGAGTATAGTAGGGCTCCTTTTTAATAAAAAGAAGTATTAAGGTATGATTACTGAAATGTTCAGAAATTACAAAAGATATAGATGAAAATTCTTAAAAAGAGAATGAATTCTGAATTCCGAAACGCAACAGGAAGTGCGTTTTAAAGATTTTATTTATTCTGAGTACTAATAATTTTGATACACCCTGTCAATGAAAATTCTTCAAATGGAATGACGCATGAGGGTTTCAAACGGGTTTAATTTTTACTTGATCAGGGGACTTTTTTTTATAGTGGGTTGACCTCTTTGTAAATTATGTAGTATTATTTGTATCTATTTATACACTGTACATTTTTTTGTGAATCTTGTTTTCTGAAATTCTGTTAGTTATGCTGGAGATTCAATATGTACATTGGCAAAATTTTGAGGCCGATGCATGCATGTACCTACAAAAGGCCATGGTTAAAAAGACAGTTTTACTCTTGTATTATTTGCCTTGACAATCTGGGTATTGAAATCTTTGTATAAATTTATGCATGTTAAGAAAAGTATTTTGCATTTATGGCATATGAAATGCTTTTTTGCTTTATAGTTTCCTTTTCAAGTTATTTTTATTATCATCATGTAAACATTTATATAGCACCTACAGAAATGGAGCGCTTTACAAAAACAAAAATACAAATTTTGGGAACCACAACTGCTGCTTGAACACAGGCAAGGACTGAGCTTCACATAGACACATGAGGTTGTTCCAAAACGAGCTGCTGCAATAGCAAAGCTCACATCACCAGCATGTTTTAATGATCTGGAAACAATGAGCTGGGTTTGGTGCGAGGAAGAGTGTAGTCCTTGCCTATATTCAACCGGATCAGTATTTTTAAGAGCAGATAAGTATAACAGGGAGCCATATTATATAAAGATTTGTAGACATACATGATGTTTTTATATGTGATTCTCTGTCTGACAGAGAGCCAATTAAGTTCACATAGTAGTCAGTAAAGGACTGGTCCCATCCGCAAGCCATGACTAAATGTGCAGCCTTGTTCTGCAGGCGGTAAGATGAGAAAGATCCGCCTCGCATTCCCCAAAGAGAAGAGAATTTGTTTAGTCAAGGCGGGAAAGGATCAGTCCTTTAATGACATGGTTTATTTTCTGGGGTTTTAATATATCAGTCTGTTACTTTTGATGTTAAGATGTTTCTGATATTATAAACCCTGAATATTTAAAGTTAAAGAAACCAATGTTTTGATTACAAATTTTCTTTTACAATTGCCACCCAAAGATACACAATGTGCACATGAATCTTGAAAGTCCAAAAGTGGTCATTAATTGATAGTGCAATAGTTATATAACACTTTAGCATTCCTTATTATTTAGAATATATCTATATTGCTTTTAATGTCTTGTAATCTAGTGCCAAAATAGAAATGTATGTATATGTAGGTAATTTAGAGGCCTGTCATTAATTCAAAAGTACTGTTTTATACAAGTTGAGCCATAGTTTGAATACAAGTGAGGGCACCCATTTTCAGGGGTAGACGTTTTGTGAGAGTCCACTCGCAAAGGCTCCCAAACAATTCCATGCAAGCGAAAATCCTTGAAAAACAATGTAGTGTTTCACACAATTTGAACAGAAAAAGAATTGAAAAGGACTCGCAGTGCAAGAACAATTGAGAGTGTAAGTGGACTATCACAGCTCTCTAGATTCTAACCCTGATTTCTTATATGTTGTTTTTTGAAATGTCACATTACATTCCTATGATTATCAGTGCTCGATTTTAGCCAAAAAAAGTTACAGCATTGCCTTAAACCCTCGCGTAAGTAAATTATAGTCTTTGTCAATTTATATCGCGGTAAGTAAAAGAAAAAAATCACAAAATGGCTTCGAGTTATGAAAAAAAGAATTGGATATTTTAACACTAATGTTTTGTGTAAGTATAAATAACACTTATCAAACAAAGTGATTGAAAAGTTACTTGCACCTGTGCAAGTAGGTAGAAAATCTTACTTGCACTAAAAAAAAGTGCTTGCATATGTGCAAGTGTAAAATCGAACACTGATGATTCTGTTTCATTTTTTAGCAAAAACTTAAGGGTACTGTCAACCCTTATCAACCCCATATTTTCAGAAGTGCCTTATGCTATGTAAATTAGCAAGCCAATCAAATTCATATAAAAGTATGTATGGATAGGAACAGATTCAAGTATAAAATGGGACAAAAATGAGATTTTTGGCAAAAAAAAAGCAAGTTTTGACCTTTTTTTGACAATATTTCAAAAATTAAGACAAAAATAAAAAAATCCTAGATATCGTTTTCTAGATTCTAAGAAGTAAAATAGCTCAAATATCCTAGATATTGTTTTCAAGATTCTAAGAAGTAAAATAGTTCAATATTTGATCAAAGCAAAATTTAGTTAACTTTCCCATAAAATTGAACCTGGCCAAAAACTTCATTTTTGGACCTTCGGGCCAAAATTGCACATCTTGGTCCAAAAACGACCTCTCCATCATGTTTAGTATGCAAATCTGTCTCTAGAAATGTATACTTTTATTCCGATTTAATTATCCGTTGCTGAGTTACAGAACAAAAACCATTTCTAAAACGAAGGGTTGACAGGACCCTTTTAACTGGTATAATACAGTGATTCTCTAACAGTTGGATATTACTATGCACAATGGTCGGCTGGAGCAGACATAAATGCAAAATTGGCTATAAAATTTAAACTGGAAACACATTATGTAGAACTATTATTATCATGGTCATAGTTATATCTAACTTCAAGAGAATTGCTGTATATTGGCTTTGTTTACATTGTATAGTTCAGTATTATTATTAAGCAAATAAGTACATGGAGTATGAACTCTTAGCGCATGTGTTTGTCAGTGTGTTAATAGTGAAAATTATATTCCATTGTATAATTACCAAACAGCTTGTATGGTTAAAACTTAATGAACACCAATAAGCCAATCATGGGATTTCCTCTGCAAGTTATAACAAAGATGGTACTGATGTTGTAAGATGTTTATTTCCCGTACAGTGGAACCTCTTTAACACGAAATCTCTTAACGCAAAAACTCTGATAACACAAACTAAATTTTCAAGTCCCTGGCACTGAATGTGTATGTAATTAATAGTGGATAACACAAATTAAAATGTGTGGCCCTACAGATTTCGTGTTAAAGAGGTTTCACTGTATCATACTGATGTTAAACCTGATAACTATTGTCACACCAGTATAAAGTCCATCTAAATGCTTTTAAACTTTCAAACTTATGAGTTTGAAGTGCACACAAAACATAAAACCACAAAAATATGTTCTGTATCTGCTATGTATAGCTACAAAGCTGCAGCCTACATATATAATATGTACATTTATTTGCCATGCCAGATGGCAGTATTCACTCTAATCTTGGACAAAATATACATTTTCAAGGGGTATTTTGAGATCAACCATCAGTATTTTAATGATAACATTCCTGTATTTTGCCTAGTTGTTGCCATGAACATAAAGTCGTTCTAAGGAATTAAGAGAGGGCCATACAATAATAATGAGCATTGAATAAGTACTGTAAACGCCAATATTTTTCGCACTCAGTAATTTTTGCGCACGGCCAATTTTGGACCATTTCACGTTTTTATTTTTGCGCCAATTCCCACTTATTCGCACATGAACATTAACAAGTACGGAATTTCCTTTGCAACAAATACACATTAATTTTCGCGTTGCATTTATTTTCGCGCTCTACCCATTTTGCGTGAAAAGCGCAAAAATAAATGTAGCGTGAAAAATACCACTTATACAGTAGATTACAATTGGGAAATCTCCTGCATTTTCAATTATATTACTTTCTAACCTGAGTAAACACTGACCAGTTCTGTATGGAACACTTTGCTTCAATCTAAGCAGGGCTCTTAATACATAGAATCATTAATTGGCCTTCTCCCAAGCTCTGATCTTACTGCTATTGGTGCAGGAGATATAAAAATTGTTGAAACATTTTTTTAATTATATTTAATTAAAAAAAACGAGCTGCTGCATTGTGAAAAAGGGGCCTTTTCCCACTTATTTGCCAATTTTAAGCCTCAACTAGTGATTTTGGTATGCGAGCACCTCTCCATGTTTGTCATAATTGGACATAGTGATTGCAGCTTAGTGAATTTGGCAAGATACGCTCACGGGGACTTAAGTGTAGGTTCATAATAAGATTAATGAAGGCACTCCATGTGCGAAATGCCATCTAGCTGCTGTTGCTAAGAAAATGCTAAATGAAGTATTTCAGTGGATCAACTGCAGCTGTTTGGGTCTATCATGTTGAAGAACAGTTGTTAGTGCCAATTTTGGCCTAGCGCATTTTATTGTGCATGCCAAGTTCATTGATACACTCGCAGAAAAGGGTCTAAGTTAAACTGAATTAATGTCCTTTATAAATATGAAACCTTTGAGAACTAAACCCTTAAAAATGGTTCTCACAAATTGAACCCAAAAAAGTTCTTACAGGAAAGGTGCTAAGCAACCTTACAGAACCATTTGATGCCAGAAGCATCAAAGTTCCGAGACTTAGTGATAACCCTTTAAACCTTATTAGTTTTGAGACTGTGCATTTACTGGATGTCTATAGAAATGCTTTTTTTACTGGAGGGCATGTAAAACACTGTATCTGCATAAGTAGCCATAAATATCAATACAACGTTCCAGATGGCATTAGGCTGGCTCTCCCTGTGCCCTAGCTTATAATTGTTAAAAACAGGTAATGTGTACCTGTTTAGCTTGGTTGCATTGCAATACATTAAGTACTTGGTATTACAGTGGATACTTGTTATAACGAAGTTGGTTGGAACAAAGAAATTCTTTATATCCAAACATTCGTTATATCAGGGTTTTGAATATAATAAAAAGCAAAAGAAATTAATAATGGTATAGGAAAAATTCTTCTTTGTAACAGGGTATTTCTTATATCAGATTTTGTTATAATGAGTTTCAACTATATAATGATAGTGTTAGTACTAGCATGCTTAATCCAGCTGCAATCCTGGTGTAATGGTTTTAATACTTACTGGCACAACCTGCTCCTTGGGAAATGTTTCACGTTTTAGAACATGCTTTAAAAAAGAAATGGCTGAAATAAAAAAAATCGAAAGTCAAATAAAAGTTCTTTTCAAAAAGATGAGGGGCAATAGAAATACCGTATTGTTTCTATTAATCACCCATACTCTATTAAACGTCCACCCCCCAAAAAAGTATTAAAAAACATTCAATTTTGTAGCATTTTCGTTTATCATTAAGCTTTAATCAACAATCGCTAGTAACGGGAAATGGTTGCAATTCCGGAAATGATGAAAAATTGTCAGTACTTCCGGGTTATCAGGGGCCATAATTGTTAAGCTTACTTAGCGATTTTGTGCAAATTTTGATGTTGAAAATTGGTCTCTAATAATCACCCATCCCTCATGAAATGTTGCCGCCCAGTGGGCGATTATTAGGAACAATACGGTATGATTGTTTCCACTCTTAAGAATTAATTTTGTAAAGTAAAATGTTGCCTCTGTAATAATTTACAGCAATGTTTATATAAACCCAGAGGCAGTGTTCCTGCTAAGGCCGTATGGCATGGCGCGCCATTGGTGCAGGAGCAGGGAAAATTTGTGCAACAGGTTTCTGCAATTGCATGAGAAATATGGCCTTTATTTAGCCCATTTTCAGTCTCAGCTGGTGATTCTGGTGCATGCACATCTTTTACTTTAAAATTGATTGAATTGGTGCAAGCTCAAAGGGAACATTGTCAAGAGGACACTTAGGATTCCATTACAACTTTTTTGTAAGTAGATTACCCAGGTAGACTGGCACTTAATTTATATGTGATGACTCACCCCGAAAAGGGGGACTTTGCGCCAGAACACTTTTCGAGAAACTGATTGTAAGTAGATTGCCCAGGTAGACTGACACTTAATTTATATTACAACCACTTATTCAATGATACAGTTTCATTCAATGAAGTTATCACATTATCTGGTGAAGATTAATAAAAAATGTTAAAAGAAATGAACGAAAACAGTAATGTGATTGATTAAATGCTTCAAGTGACCTTTCAATAGCATTTGTCGTTTGTTTTTGGCTTCAATCGGCGACATGTTTCAGACTACACTCAGTGTAAATGAGGCCATGTAAAACGTCTTGGACTAAATATAATACACAATGGTGTCCCCGATTGAAGCTCAAAAGGGGTTGTGTGAGGTTGTTCGACATATCCCCAGAGGTAAATGTGACACATTACACTTTTATCTTTCTTTGGTCTTCATATTAATTTTTAGTCATAAGATTTTACTATTACTTATTAAGATTGACTAATCAAATGGATATTGGACGGTGTGAATTGGTTTAAATTGCCAATGATATTGTACTTTTTACATATGTAGAAATGCCAGAAAGAATATACTGAACACATTGATATTATGTTAAATTTTTGGTTAAGGCATTGGTATTACAACAGATTTTTATCAGTGCTATTTTCATATTTTTTGATGGATTATATATATGATCATTTTGAATCATGAAAATTCGTTGAAGTTACTGATCGTTTTTTTTAATGCATTATTTAACCAATATAAAGAAGATTGTACAGTATCCTTGCTCCTTTTGTATTCACTTTGTATTTATGTGTAGTAAACCTTACATTGCATGTTCAAAGTTTCCTCTCTATTCAAACTTCTATTCAACTTTTTAGAAAATAAGAAAACAAAAACAGCTAAGGGATTATTTCATTGATAAGGCTCGTTAGTATTATCCATTTAACCATGTATAAGAGTTGAGGCCATTTCAAATATTAACCCTAACCCTCCTCAGTCCAACAAAATCCAACAAGCAAAAATCAAGAAATTCGCCTAGGTCCAAATACGTCATAGACCGGGGTTACAGATGGGCACGAAAGTGCTGCCATGGCAGGCCATACTCGGTGGCTTGCCATAGGTGGACATTGGAACGGGATGCGAGAGGTCAAGGGTTCAAATCCCAGGGGAAACGGGAAATTTTTGTATGACGTTTTCGGACTTAGATAGTTTTTAAGCGTTTGGGAGTTAGGGTTATGAAAATGATTGCAAAGGCCATTTATCATCAAATAGAAACGAAATTTGACAATGTTCAAAATCATATTGCCAATTCATTGCTGTTAAAGTTGTCTGATTATCTGCAATGTATTGTTTGTTTATTGTTAGGGTTAGGCTATTCTTGGCCTCCACACACATTTTCACTACCAAACAGTTGGTTGTGATGTCAAACTGACGAGTGACTCCAAAAAACAATTTCAACACAGAGTTAAATACATATAAACTTTGCGCTAAATTGCACATGTGTTGAATTGAATCAAGGTATTGAACCAGTGTAGCAGGAATGTAAGTCCCCGTTCTTATTGTCCGGGTTTTACAGTTAATTATTGGTTAACAAGTCTCATGCAATATTAATTTAAAGCTTTATTCCGTTATCATCTATGGAAGGCGGACTACCATTTCAGGGGGGACTACGATTACTTTCACACCGGCATCAAATGTTTGTTACCCATTTTACTTTTTATTCGAAGTACTTTAAAATCTCAATATAGTGCACCTTTTCCAAGTTGCCATTTTGTCCCATATTTTTTATATGGTTTATAAGATATGAAATTGATTGCCTGTTTCTGATATATAACAAATGTAACTTTCATTTTAGCATCTGATTAGTGATGTAGACCTCTTGGTATTGTGGTAAGGAACATGATTAGGAGCAAAACATGAGGTGCACTATATCGAGATTTTAAAGTATTTTACATTCACATTTATTTGGTGACGTCATGACCACATGTTTGGTAGCAAAACATTGCAAGAGTTAAAACCTTCCAGCTTGTTAACGATGTCTTCAGTTATGTTGCAATAACAACTTGTGGCCGATCAGGCAATGCAAGCAGGCAACGCAAGCATTCAATGATGTCGTACCGATTACAAGACATTGGTCAGATTACCAGACATCGGTTGACAGCCAGTTGTTATGTGACCAAAGCATGAATACAAATTTAGTGCACTCGCATGGCAAGTTGAGCTTGAGAATAGACTGCATTATGGACAAATGTAATAGTGATTTAAGTTAATTACAATTTTTGTTTCTTAAAGTTTGTTTAAAA
>JXSR01S009891.1:146095-176575 GCA_000969725.1 Ophiothrix spiculata
CATCTATATAATCTTTCAAAATCAGGCATCGCCGACAACGCCTTGCATTTCTTCCTCTCCTTCGCTGTCAGTATCATCATCTTCTTCGTCTTCACTTTCGTACAGAAACAATTCATCAAATTCAGATTTGTGTTTTGCCAACACTTTCCTAATGGCCTTCCGTTCACTAATACCCTTTTCTCTGAGTCAGAGATATATCTGGTTTAACATTATGGCTTGCAAGATAAGTAGGCAGTGTCTTTTATCTATATAGGTGGTTGGTCATAATAGTTTGTACAGCAAACGGGTAGATGAACTATGTTATTTCTAACTTGAAAGAGTTCTTTTTAAGATTAAGAAAGACAGCAAAATAGGGCATATTGAAAGTAGAGAAATTCTTACAAGAGAGGTGGGTCATGCTGATAACATAAGAAAAGAGAAAGAAGCGAAAAAACAAACAAACAAACAAAAAACGTTTTACCGTCTCCGGCCAAGTTCAGCCTCGAATCGAGGCTATACATTAGGAGAATATGCCATCAGAAATTTGTTTCAGTTCTGTCAGATTGACAAATATTTGATCAGACTTTCTTCCATTTTTTACAGCTATAGACTCCGATGGAAGTGATGAAGATATCTTTGCCTTAGCATCAGTCATCAAAGATAAAGTGGCAAACTTTACAGATGACGATGATGATAACTTTTTCATACCAGGCTCACCATGCTCACAAAATAACAACGATATCAAAGAAAATTCCCCTATCCCAGGACTAGATAGTCTGGATAGGAGTCCTGAGAGTCCTGTTTTTGTCAGGTGTGCCTCTCCTGTATTTGGAATACTTGGTTCAGCAAGTACATCACGACAATTGCAACAAAAGGGCGAGGGAGTTGTGACTACGAGAAATGCGGGAAAACGAAAAACAGGTATGCATTAACTGTAATGAGATACTAAGCTTCAACAAGACTATTAAATGAATCATTTTCATCATAAGGTAAAGAATAAAAAAGTGTTTGTTTGTTTGTCCTCCATAACGTTTTGGCAAATGTCCTGGTGGGCATTTTTGTTTCATATAAATTATATTTATTCCCACCTTGTGATAATATTAGTAGCTATTAAATCCTCTGTTTGTTCATGTACTACGAGAAAATATTATTGGTTTGGGTTTGATAAATCATTAATTTGTTCAGTATTGCATGATAACAAACAGGGGGTAATGAATTTATCATGCAGTACACACGTACCGAAGAGTTTTTGCTCCACTAACATAGCAAAAAACAAAGAACATTGGCCAACAACAATAAAAAGTTGAAAAGTTGCGGCTACACTATTTCAATTAAAGTTTAAATAAGCACGATGAAGAGAAGTGTTGAAAGTACCAGCCAGTCCATCCAAACGTTTATTTAAACATACCTTAAAATACCCCCGGAGTAAGTCTATTTTAACTGCTGTTTAGTGACTGTTTAATTCATTTTAACAGATGTCTACATTTATCAACGCTTTTAGAATTGCGTTTAAAGCAATACTATAAGATTTTGATCAAAATGATTTTTAGTAAAAACAGCATAAAATGAAGGAATGTGACTATCTAAAGCGTTTTCAATTGTATTTTGTCAAAAAATTGTGTTGCCACTGAAAAATGGATAAAAAGGACATGAATGCTTTCCTATACTTATACATGTGGAATTAAATTCGGGATCCGAATTTAATTCAAATAATGACCATAACAGAAAAAGTAAGCATATTTAAGCCAAATCATTTTCAGGGTATTAATATCTACATAAAAAACCCCCAATAAGCTAAAAAAAACAAACAGAGGAGGGTGGTCGTGGCAACTGTTACTGGTTGCCGGACGGTATACGGTATCGTAGCCGATCCCCGGTGACGTCATGTCCTATACCGCCTCTGGCGTGAAGCCGTTGGGATTCGTGGAAAAATACTACTTCCGGGATGATCACTAAATTTATTTTCGTAATCGGTAAAAAAATATGATAACATATATAAAAAGTGGGGTTCACGCGTGAACCCCAGCGGATTTGGAATGACATAATTATGTTGATTACTATCAGAACACTTTTGTATTTTTTTGAGGAAAGGTAAAAATATGATCTTTGGAATTTTTTTCTTCAATACGTGACTCACGTGACCGAATAGAAATGCACGTAAATCGTACTCTAAATTTGCGATTTAGAAATCCCTCGTCCCTAAATCAAGTGGATGCTATTTATCGTGTCCGCCACCGCCTGAAAACAAAAGTCATAGGTGACAGGGGGCGCTTCATTTTTAACACTTTATAGTATTGCTTTAACAATTAAAACGGTGGTCTAACTCGTTCTTGAATACAGTCCATATAGCTTAATGGTATAGAAGTCACATTATGTTAAGGAAAACCGTTTTTAGTATCTTATCCAAGTCTTGCATTTTTTATTTGTGTACACAGAAAAACGAAAACGGACAGTTACACTGAAAGACCTAAAATTACACGGTAAGTGAAAATCTTGTACAAGAGAAATCAAACAATGCAGAAATAAACACCATGCATTAAAAATGGTCATTCGTTTTTTTTGATAATGTATATGACTGTTAACACTTAAAATGAATGCGTTGCGTAATTATAACGTCAAAAAGTACTTCAAACCTGAAAGTTTGGTGAAATTTGATTTTGTTCGCCCAAAATTGACAACAATTCAAAATTTTGCTATAAAAGTTGTAATATGAAATTTACTGTCAGTGTAAACTTCATATTATGCAGATATGTTTCAAAATATTGACTTTTCTATCAGGAGGGATACCACCCCCTTACCCATGGACTTTGGCGGCTGACCCCACTACCCACGACTTTTGCATCAAAATAACCGTACAGGATTTAAAAATAATTACAATACCCGGGGTCATTTTTTGCGTTTCGGGACAATATGCGACAATCCGTGGGTGGGGGATGGGTCGATAACATGGGTGGACCGTACAAAATAAGTACCGGTACGCGAGCCATAGGTTGCCCATCACTGGTGTAATGGTGTCGGAATGTTTTTAAAAAACATTCCTACGGGAAAGTGGTTTCCTGTGGTTGAGTAGCATGGACAAACCCTAATGTCAAAACGGAAGTGCTGAGTACCTTATGCAGCAATCCTAACCTGCTAAACTGTCATATAAACATTGTCATTGAACACATTTCTTGATAGGAAACACAATTCTTTTTTTCCCCCAGAAAATGGTCAACCTAATATCGACAACCAATTGCAGGTAAGAAAATATGCTGTGGCAGAGCCAGGTATTGTCATTTTAAAGAGGAAGCTTTGGCATGATACGAACGACCTAATGACAATCATAGTACGAATTTTATATTGGCAACTGTTTCGAAACTGCATGTGTAGACTAAATGGTAAAAATAGTTGTTTTAATTTTGTACTAACAACGTATATTTCCCCTTTTCCCCTGATTATATTGATGTAGTGGGATTAACTCTACAAACACGATGATTACAAATTGTTGTGGGTATGTTATAGGCCTCCATTTTAAAATAAACGAGAAACGTCTTAACTTAAAACAACGTCGCAAAGCGAATCAAGGGGTTTCTTTTTCATTTTTGTTTTATCGTTTATTCATTTTTTCAGGTTGTAAAAGAAGGAGAACAAGAAAGGGCATCGGAGTCATACAAAAATAAACGCAGAGGTATTTATTAAATACACTGGCATGTATATGTGTACCGCCGCGGCAAAAGGGTCCAGTTGTCGGCTCATACATGTTGCTCCTTGTAGCATATCTAATGTATGGTATTTGTATACATCAGATATGCTACAATGAGCAACATGTAGGAGTCGACAACTGGTCCCTTTTGCCGCGGCGGTACACATATAGACCAATTATTTGTCAAGCGTTTTTCGCGTTGGTTTTAGAGATCTATAATTATCATTTTTCTAGGATAGGATAATTGGACAAGGTTTGCCGGTTTAAAACCGAGCGGTTTTAATGGCCTGAGTTAAACCTGATCTAAACCGCGAGGCAAAACTTTGAAGTTGCAACTGATTTAAACACCATTGACTAGGCCTTGTTCTTAGTTTATGACAGAAAGCTTCTGTCACATGATGGTAATTATATGCAGTATTTTGAGTCAATGATCGATACAAAAATATCCGTTGAATTGCATTTCTATTTCCATTGCAAGTAATTTTTATTTTATGATCATGATAAGGCCAAGGAATTAGGCATTTGCTTGCACCCAACTGATCGATCCTAATTTTGAAAATCAAGTAAACATTTTACTGTTGACATTTTATTTTCTGCTTATTTTATTCTGTATGATATGTATTTATTAATTTTCGGTTTCGGTTTATTTTTCTCCATATATTACAAATGTATGTGCAGGAACAGGGAATGTTCTGCCAACTAAAGGCGATAAGAGAACTTATAATGGCTCGACAAGAATGTATAATGGTATTACTAGTATAACTCAAATCTATACCTTTGAGAGCAAAAATGTCAAAATGGTTTCCGAGTCCAAACACAATCAAACAGTGATTAAGTTGTAACTTCAACAATATGAAGTATTTTAAAAATCCGTCTAACAGATAATTTTTAGACATGATTTTATGTATCCAAAAATACCAAAATTAGAACATTTAGTAAAAAGTTGAACAAAAAAAGGCAATCAAAAATTTTGATTTTGCATATTTTGTGGTTAAAAAGGAGAATAATGAAGAATATGTCTAATAGTAACAAACTGCCTGAATGCAAAATTTCCAAATTAACGTCAAGTTTTTCAGAGATATAGGTATTTATAGATTTTCCTGTTTTTTGTTATAAATATGCTAATTATATGGAAATGATGATAGTCAATATAAAATTTTAAACATAATTTACATCTTCCAAGTGTAATTTTTAAAATATTGTGCAAGAAAAGTGTTACTAGTATATTAATGAAAAGTAAACTAGTAGTTAATAATTTAATATTGACTAGTAGGTTAGGAAAAATAAGGCCTGTTCTACTGTAATATTTTTTCTACTTTCCCTCAAAAGGTAAGCAATGGTTCAGCTGTGTGATTTCGAAGGATGTGAAAAGTTTTCACAGAAAACAAACTTCTGCTCCAAACATGGAAGTAAGTAATGCTTTTAATGTCAATAGACGGCTTTCGTGTGTCCCATAATACATCTTGAAAGTACCGCAAACGAGTTGTGCGCAATGCGCAGAACTTCTAATATGGTAGACTGAGCAAGATTACGTCACAAGGTCCCGTATTTGCGGTACTTTCAAGATGCATTATTGGACACACGAAAGTCGTCTATATGCATAATTGAATTCATTGTACTTTGTGTATTGTCCAATCAATGTTAAATATCGTCACCCTAATAAAATTATAGAGGCCCTACATGTGACGTAGAATACCGTGAATATGGCGGATTGCTCAAATGCATTCAATAGAAGTGTGACCATTACCAAACACTTCATATTGTCCCATCAATAAAAATGTACCATTATCAGTAGGATATTTACAGTATTTTGTTGAATAGACTGCGATACGCCATATTTACGGCGTTTGTTGATCCTTTGTTTGGTATCAATCGATAAAAGCAGGCAAGGCCTCTATACGCCGGGACAGTAGTGACATCATAATTTATGTAAATCGCCCAACACGTGCGTTTTGGACCCAAACAAATGATCGTGTCCACTAATCATATGTATTAACACAATAGGCACATGTAAACATACAATTCAGACTGATTTTTCTCGGTTGGAAGACAAAAATAACGGCAGGGGTCCCGTCCTGGCTTGTAATCACAACCTTCAGCATAATAGGCCAGCATGTTTTCCCTTGTTTGTGTTTTAGACGAAAGTTATGGTATAAAATCGGAGTCAGACATTTTTCCCCATAGACTTAACGTGTGGCAAAAATGGCCACACCGTTTGTTTGGGTCCAAAACGCACGTGTTGGGTGATGTGCATAAATTATGACGTCACAACTGTCCAGGCGTATTGCCAAACTGATAGTTTTTAGTTTTGAAAAAATCAAGAAAAGCTGGTTTCGTTAGTTTATTGATCTCGTTGATCATTGGCTATGTTGACATATAATAATAGGTATTACGTAACCACCAAACATCACTTTGGCAATTTTATAACGTTAGATAGGACAAATTATTTGTCAGATAGGCAATTATAATATGTATCAACTTTTACGAGGGAAGGGGGTACTCAAGTTTTGTTTTGGTATGGATGTGGCGATGAGCCCGGGGGGGGGGCAGTAAAGTATAATGTTGCAGGCATAGCGTGACTAAGAAAAAGGTGAATTAGGGTTGTTTTTGATGATTGAAGGGTGAATCAGGTGACACCATACGATAAGAGATAAGAGAAAAGAGTCATCCGACGTAAACGCGATAAACTTTCCAAAATAGCCCGGTGATTTTCTCTAAAAATATCAACTTTATGCGGATACGTTTATAGCAAAATTTAGAATTTTTTCCTGAAGTCCTGTGAAAATCTTGCTTGAAAATGTGATAATCTGAGTTTTCATAATTTTACTAGCAGAATCAATCCAGCTGACGACGTTTTATTTTCTTACACAAAATTGATGTAGGGGTTCAAATTTGTTTGCTTCAAAAGTCTCAAAATCGTTGATTTTCATAGAAAATGCCATATAATGCTTCTTTTTTTTTTATCAACAGCAAAAAAAAATCACATGCATAATTTGTATTGGCTAAACTCCAAATTTTCATTCCCTTGTTCTCAACTTGCATTTGCTTTCACCGTTTTCAGATAAGAAGGGTAAAGAGTCAGCCTTTTCAGCAGGTCACGTTTAAAAAACACCAAATCTCGCGACCATTTTTTTTCTCGTTTGGACTTGGATTTTAGAATTCGCATAACGAGGTCATTAACATGGTCGCTACTGCTAGACTGGAAGTGCTGAGTACTTATGTCATTGAATACAGTTATTCGCAGTAAACATAATTCCATTTTATAGACTAAACATAATTCCATTTTTTTCTCCAGAAAATGGTCAACCTGATATCGACAACCAAATGCAGGTAAGAAAATATGCTGTGGCAGAGCTATTGTCATTTAAAGCGGAAGCTTTGGTATGATACGAACGACCTAATGTTCGTTGTTCATTTTATTTCCAGACCAAATACATATAATATAAAATGGTATGATACGAACGATTTAATCGCAATCATAGTACGAATTTTATATTGGCAACTGCTTCGAAACTGCATGTGTAGACTAAATGGTAAAAATAGTTGTTTTAATTTTGTGTTAACAACGTATATTTCCCCTTTTCCCCTGATGATATGGATGTATTGGGTGTTAACTCTACAAAACCGTGACAAAAATTGTTTTTGATAGTTATAGGCCTCCATTTTAAAATAAACAAGAAACATCTTAACTTAAAACAACGTCGCAGAGTGAATTAAGAGGTTGGTGGTAACTTATGGTATGGTAATGAATTGTTTTCACTGCATATTAGTGCAGGATGAAATGTAAAAATATAAAGATCCGTTCCCATTTTGTTAGTAAAAGGTAAGATGTACATGAAATAAAAGTAGAAGGTCCAAGCTTTCAGACAATCATGCCTTGCATTTTTTCAAATTTCAATTTGACCCTGAAATTCAAGGTCAAAGGTATAAGCACGAAAATGGTAAAAATAATCCAATTTAGTTGTAATATATGTCAAATTGTTCCTATGGTTGTAAAAAGCAAAAAAGTCAATTACACAAACTTTGTATGATGTTCCGTTTTTGAGATAGGGGTCAAAACAATATAAAGTTCGTTGACCTTTTGTAATAGGGTCGAATTTTCAAATTGCTCCGATTTCAACGAAAATAGGCTCAAATTAAAGGGACTGACATGCTGATTCATAAAATGTATAGTTTGGCACACATAAGATATCCAGGTATGGATATTTTAAGGGTTCAAGGTTCAAAGCCCATAGGCCTGTATAGCACTTGACCTTTGACCCGTTGTTTTGGAAGGTCCTGGCATAGTAGATGCATGGTAGTATATTTTTTTCAAAACAATATGACACCCCGGTTAATTTGACACCATTTTCATTGAAATCGGAGCAATTTGAAAATTTGACCCCGTTACCCAAAGGTCAACGAACTTTTATGATTTTGACCTATATCTCAAAAACGGAAAATCATACGAATTTTGTGTAATTGACTTTTTTGCTTCTTATGACCAGGGGAAGAATTTGACATGCACTAAAACTTAATCAGAACATATTTACCATTTTATTGCCTAATACCTTTGACCTTGAATTTCATAGTCAAAACGGTGCCGGAAAAAATGCAAGGCATGTTTGTCCGAAAGCTTGGACATTATACTTTGATTATATGTACAACTTATCTTTTACTAATAAAATGGGAACGGGTTTGCAATACTTCCTACACTATATCTTCACATTAGCGTTTTTTTAAATCTAGGGGCTTTATAAGATAAACTAGGCAACCTGTGAGGCAAAATATCAGCTTTAGTGGTAAAGATTTTGTTTTGGAGACGAAGTAAATTAAAATTATGTCGGTACATATGTGTCGCAAGCTGATATGTATAAATATTACTGACCTTATTTTTCAGCGCTATTAATAAAGGAGTTTTGTGTTCAAGCCAAACGGAGTTAGTGAACATTCTAATAATTATATTTTGAGACAATTTAATTATGTGAGTAGATTCTTTCCATGACAGGTTTTCGTCTTAGTAAGATGAAACTCCTAAGAATTTGGTTACATCAACTTTTTAAAAACATTTTGTTATTGATTTTGATTGGTATGTTGACTTTATTTTTATTATTCCTCTCAAAATACTCAAGGCCAATTGTTATACATGGTTCAGGTTTGGATGAAGGGTTCTGGAGTTATCGCTGTGACCTTAAATTGACCTTTGATGACCTTAGGTCAACTTTGCGATCAATTTTAAGTTTTGACCTCAATTTGTCTATTGAAGCTAATTGACCTGACTGGGCCCTATAGATTCTAGAATGACCTTTGACCTTGAATGACCTCAACTATACCCATCTTAAAATACGCTGGGGGACAATAATTATTGTTATTCATGTTCCACGTGTCCAGGTAGACCCATCTTAAAATACGCAGCGGGACGATTGTTATTCATGCTCAAAGTTTGATCCGGGCCAAAGGTTCAGGAGTTATAACTATGACCTTGGATGACCTGAGGTCAACTTTTCCGACAACTTCAAAATTGCACCTTGTGATGACCTTGGATGACCTCAGGTCAACCTTTCTGACAATTTCAAGATTTTTCAAGATGACGTTTGCTTTTGGATGACCTTGACTGGACCCATCTCCTGAATAGAAGTCATATCGGCTTAAACCATTACAGTAAATCAAACTATTTTGCGCTAAGTATAAAGTATAAGTTTCTTTTTCATTTTTGTTTTATCGTTTATTCATTTTTTCAGGTTGCAAAAGAAGGAGAACAAGAAAGGGAATCGGAGCCATACAAAAATAAACGCAGAGGTATTTATTAAATGCACTGGCATTTATATAGACCAACTATTTGTCGAGCGTTTTTCGCGTTGGTTGTATTAATGAGAGATCTATAATTATCATTTTCCTAGGATAAGATAATTGGACTAGGTTTGCCGATGTGAAAGGAATCGTAGTCCCCCTGAAATGGTAGTCCGCCTTCCATAGACCATAACGGAGTAAAGCGTGAAATTAATGTTGCGTGAGAGTTGTTAGCTTATACTTTAGTGTACATCCCGGACAATAAGAACGGGGGACTTACATTCCTGCTACACCTGTTTAAAACCGAGCGGTTTTAATTGCCTGGATTAAACCTGGTCAAAACCGCGAGCCAAAACTTGGAAGTTGCAACTGACTTAAACACCATTGACTAGGCCTTGTTCTTTTGTTTATGACAGAAAGGTTCTGTCTAATGATGGTAATTATATATGCAGTATTTTGAGTCAATGACAATACAAAAATATCCGTTGAATTGCATCAACATTGCAAGTAATATAATTTCTATGATGATAAGGCCAAGAAAATAGTCATTTGCTTGCACCCAACTGATCGATCCTAATTTTGATAATCAAGTTAACATTTTTACTGTTGACATTTTATTATCTGTTTATTTTATTCTGTATGATTATGTATTTATTAATGTATGTGCAGGTAAAGGGGGTGATCTGCCAACTAAAGGCGATAAGAGAACTTATAATGGCTCGACAAAAATGTATAATGGTAAGTAATAACCCACGGAGGGGGGTTCTTACTGATGGTATACGGGGTTGCTCAAAGGTTTTGGGGTGCATTTTCGTAATTTTTGGTATATTGATGGGTGGGTTTTCGTCACAGACCCAATGCGCCCAATTGCAAAATTGGGTGTATTTAGGAAAATTTTGCCGAAAATATTTTCCCAAAATTGGGTGCTTTTTCTAGAAAAATGGTATAGAGATGGGTCACAAAATCACGCTTTTTGAGGTATAGAGATGGTCAAAATTCTGTACAATTTTTTTAAGGCCCCCCCCCCCCCTCATCGGGTAATAACTCAAATCTATACCTTTGAGAGCAAAAATGTCAAAATGGTTTCCGAGTCCAAACACAGTCAAACAGTAATTACGTTGTAACTTCAATAATATGAAGTATTTCAAATAAGATTTTTTAAACATGGTGTTTTTTTGCGCTATGGTACTACGATGAATAGCGTACTTAAATACTGTGTATTATTATTATTATTATTATTCTGTATCCAATAATACTAAAATTTAAACATTTAGCAAAAAGTGGAACAAAATAAAGGCATTCAAAATTGTGATTTAGCATATTTTGTGGTAAAAAAGGAGAATAATGAAGAATATGTCTAACAGAAATGTTCACCATATAGTAACAAACTGCCTGAATGCAAAATTTCCAAATTAACGTCAAGTTTGTCTATATTTATAGATTTTCCTGTTTTTTGTTATAAATATGCAAATTATATGGAAATGATGATAGTCAAAATTAAATTTAAAACATAATTTGCATCATTCAAGTGTAATGTTGAAAATATTATGCAAGAAAAAGAGTTATAATGAAATGCAAATGAGTAGTTAATATTTTAGCATTGACTAGTAGGTTAGGAAAAATAAGGCATGTTCCACTGTAATATTTTTTCTACTTTCTCTCAAAAGGTAAGCAATGGTTCAGGCTGTGTGATTTCGAAGGATGTGAAAAGTTTTCACAGAAAACAAACTTCTGCTCCAAACATGGAAGTAAGTAATGCTTTGTCAATCAGGCAATACAGGGTGGTTCAAAAATCCAAACACCCAAGTTGAAAGTCATTTTTTTTCTAAGCTATTGTAGCTCTATCAACTTCAGTTGGCAAAGGCATCGTGAGGTTCTAAACGAATCCTGTATTTTTGATCAAGTTTTGATCATTGGTTTTTAAGATACAGTCCATTATTAAAATATTGCTTCAAAGTGGCTTATCCAAGATTGCTTCTCCCTCTTTTCTGACTTATACCCTTCAATGGATTACACAACATTGATGTGTAACCAATTTAAGTACTCTAACCTGTACGTATTGCACTGCATGTTGTGTTACGGGCGTTCCCTGCTTGAATTGAATGCGTTTTCAATGCATTTTCCTAGCTGATCTTTCAAATATAATCTTTTCACTTTACAGCACCTAATGGCCTGACATCTATCTGACAACGATTGAGTGACTAAGTCTAAACACTCTGCTGGAAAACATTTACTGAAGAAGACAAAACATTAAGCAAAACACACAAACAATCAAATTTACGTGAGCTGAAGTTAAGAGGCCTCTTGTATGAACCAGTAATCTGTAATGCTCCATTACGTTGTTGAAACTGGGGCTCCTTTATCTGAAGCTCTATCTGTTCAGGTACATCATTCAATTCAAAATTGATGATCAATCACTTTCATCAGATAAACATGCGTAATATAACCTGCAGTACAACACGTGTGGAACCAAATACGATACAGACCAAGGGGAACAGATTTAAGACAAAAACGAAGTAAAGCCTTCGCGGACAAACCACTTTGAAGGACGGTTTACATAAAAAGCTGTATCTTAAGACCTAATGATGCAAATTGCATAAAACTTTCAGGGATGGTTTAAAGGTATTAACAATAATTCCTGTGCAAGTTCAAGTTGATTGGACTACAATTAGTGTCTGAAACGTGACCTGGAACTTAGGTTCTAAGTTTTTTGATCCACCCTGTATGCTTCATATAATACGTTGTATTTTGTGCATTGTCCAAATAATGTTAAGGATCTCATAGGAGTATTTCAACGATAATAGTGTTGGCATGTTTCATATCCAATATGGAGTCTGTACTGAGATGGCTGTCAAAATATATACGTTTTGATGTGCAAAAATAATTTAGAGGCACTTCAAAACAGTATTAAAAAACCAATGTTCAGAAGAATCGATGGAAAATGGCTTAGTGTGCAATAATAGCAGCAGTTCTTCCCAAATCAAATATACAGCCGGTTCTGAGATCCAAAATGGGCGCCGAAATACAATTTTAGGCACAATTTGCGTAAGGTGACTTTCAAACAATATCCAAAACACCAAATGTACAAAATAACACATTGTAAATGAGGCTAAAAAGCCATTTACCATCGATTTGATACAGTTTAAAACTCACATAAACATAATTTCCGTGCATGAAAGTGTAATTTGGTGGCCATTTTGAATTTTAGAACATACTCAATAATTGATTTGAAACATGCTAACCCCTAATTTGGAAGACATGAAGAGTTAACTTTCAAAACGGCTTATTTCGAAAATGTTGGGGAAAAAACTGCTAGTACATCAAAAAATGTTACACACAGTTGTTGCTGATGTTGATTTTAGTAATTCTGTACGAATATCTCTTTAAGATAAGGTGTAATAATTCGTCAAATATTTTCTTACTAATTGTCTATTCTTTTATTGTTGAAAATGGCCTTAAGCCGTTTTGCAGGACAATTCATAAGGACCATATTTCGGGCATAAAAGGTCATAATGGTCATATGGTATTGTCTTTATTATACAGCTATATTTTAGCTATTAACCAAAACCAAAAAAAGGCATATATCGCTTAACATGTTGAACAGTTGAGTGTATAAGTTACCATTTTAACATAAAACTAAATTGTATCATCCCATTTATCAAACAAGGTCATTTGACTTGCAACTGTAGATCCAAGATGCCGTCCAAAATGCTAAAAACATAAAACAAAAATAATAACCTTATATATTGCCAAATATGCTGACCAATTTTGATATTTGATTAACTCCCAAACCAGAGTTACACATTGATATGACACTGACACACACTACAATAATGCACTTTGTAGCCTGCCCATTCTGCGCATCCCACTTTATTTAAATGTGAATGAAATATAACTTTTTTATTCCAGGAAATGTTTGATCTTACAATTCAGTGTAAATAAAAATGATGGTGAATTGTTGACATGAACCAGTAACGATATAAATTTTAGAAGTCCCTTAAGAACAGATTATAAAATTGTCAAATTTCAGGTAACACAACAAGGAAATTCAATGTCTCTTCAGAAAAAACAGCGAATAAAAAGAAGAAGACATCACTGCCATCAGAGCCTGCTGTTATCGAAGATGACGGTCAACCAGGTGTGTAACAACTACGATAGCTATCATCAAGAACGGATACCCTGGTCACATAACCTTGCGGCGAGGTTACGATGTGTTTACGGCGTCAATTCAGCAGACGCCAATCAGACACCGGCCGGTGTCCCACCGATGTCCGACCAGAGTCAGACCGGTGTCCGTGAGCCGTAGAGACGCCAGAAGCATGCCGCAAGAATTTAATTCCGAGCTAAAACCTTGCGGTTTGTATACGATGTCTTCACATCGCGGGCATCGCAATCATTCACCGATGTCATACCGGCGTTGCGGCTTCTTGCGGCTTATGTGACCAGGGTGTTACAAAAAATCCCTACAAATATGCTGCTCAATAACCAATGACATGGGCACGTTATAAAAAGATGTAGTTGGCCTTGCGTCACAAATAGGTCCTTCAAATATGATGGATTTGTTACATATTACCCTAAAAAATTGTAGAAAACATGCATTTTTGCTAAAACTTCTTAACGTATTTGGGAAAGTTTGGTATCATATGAAAGGTCTATTTATACTCTAGGGATGTACAAAAAGTGAAGTTCTCATGATTTTAATCAATGAAGTTATACTTGAAAAAGCAATTAGGGAACACGATGGAGCGGGTGGAGGCGGCGACGGTGGAGGCGGCGCGCATAGGATTACATGCAAAAGTGTATAAAAGTTATGATTTATAAACACATGTATCATTAAAAATAAAAATGCTGGGATCATAATTTTTTGAATATAGTTCAATGAGATATGTATATTGATAAAGCATGTATTGACTATTGACTTGTCATCCAAATTTTGTTGTTTCTTAATGGTTTATATGTGGGTAATTTTCTCTATACATTACTGTACAAAACATGCATTTACACTCAAAAACTTTAAAACGACATATCTTTTGACCGAGTCGACGTAAATGGTAAAAGTTATACATTTTTCAAAAGGAAATTTGTCGAGGAATCCAATTATGTGATTGATTTTTAGGTAGTGTATACACGAAAAATCTTTTGACCGAAAATGTCCCAAAAATAAATGAGTCGTTTCATAGATTTTGACCATCCTCAATATTTTGATCACAATGAAATTGGTCACCAAATGAATTATTTTATGGAAGGCTATCATTACATCCTTCAAGTAATGTTTTTGTCATCTGGATACACCTTTCCCAAACAAAATCTCATTGTTCCAAGTTGGTTGACCAAAATGCACTTTTATTTTATTTTGCACCCTGTATAATTTTTACCCATCCCTAAAAATTAGACTTATTCAGGTAAAATTGAAATCCTCGGAAAGTAAGCTTTCCAGCAATATCTATCTTTGTAGGTTTTAAGTGTATATATTCAGAGTTACGATCCATTGAATACAAATTGGCATGGTTTTACCAATGCTTTTGTGTGAAACAAAAAACATGACCAGTTCATGACTTACGTCCAGTTCTGATATTTTCTTGCAATGTATTGTTTAAAAGGCCCCCTTCTATAATAGACCATAACGAAATAAAGCGTGACACTAATGTTTCATGAGAGTTGTAAGCCTATACTTTACTGTACAACCCGGGCAGTAAGATCAGGGGACTACCATTCATATCACACTGGTTTAACCGCGCGGTTTAAACCACCTAATAAACCTGCTAAAAAGGTCAAAACTGTGAAGTTGTTTACAATGTTTACTTGTAAATTGCAACTGATTTAAACACCATTGACTAGGCCATGATGATAAATAGTATTTTGAATCGTGATCAATACAAAAATATCCGTTGAATTGCATTACTATCTCCATTGCAAGTAATATAATTTCTATGATGATAAGGCCAAGAAAATAGTCATTTGCTCGTACCTAACTGATCGATCCTACACTCTTATAACGAAAGGATCAAATTTGATCCCATAAAGTATCAAATATGAGCTTATCCTTTTTGGGATCAAATTTGATCCTTTTTGGGATCAAATTTGATCCTTTTTGGATCAAAAAGGAGTGTATTTGATCCGAAAAGGATCAAATTTGATCCCAAAAAGGATCAAATTTGATCCCAAAAAGGATAAGCTCATATTTGATACTTTATGGGATCAATTTGATCCTTTCTTTTTAAGAGTGTAATTTTGAAAAACAAGTTAACATTTTTACTGTTGACATTTTGTTTTCTGTTTATTTTATACTGTATGATATGTATTACTTGTGTTTATGAATGTATGTGAAGGTAAAGGGGGTGCTCTGCCCACTAAAGGCGATAAGAGAACTTACGATGACTCTATAAGAATCTGTAACGGTAAGTAATAACTCAAATCTGTACTTTGTACACAACAAGTAAAACATATTGTATACTTGCTAAGTTTTGAGCAATATCAGAGTCACATTTAATTTGGGGTGTTAAATAAGTTCAGAGCCTGAGATGAGAGGTAACCTGCAGTTAAATATATATCACTTTAAATTCTGTTACTAAATAAAAAGAAACGCCCAACGAAAACGCCTAACAAACTACAACTCATGAATCAAACTGACGCTTATTTTCGTTAATATGGTGAACATTTTATATTGTTTCCAATGGGAAAAGGTGCAGCATGCATCTTGAGTTGACAAAGTAGCCAAACGCATTTCTTGCAAGTTTAAAATACCTATAAGGAAGGTAGAGCCACCATTTGTGCAAATTTTGTCATTTCTTATTTAAATTCACTTCTAAGAAAATATTTAACAACTTTATGGACATACCTACTACCTCCTACTTGTAGTACAAAGAGACGTCTATGTAATGTTTATTGGTATGTTATTTAGTACCCCAGGTACTACCTAATTAAAATTTTCGTGACTCACAGGTCAAATTGCTAGAATTTACAAATTATTACACACACCTATACACACAACATTGCAATTTAGTAGACTGCAACCCGAAGCACGCGCTACACGTTGCAAAAGGGGCAGTGAGGATAGAGTGCCTTGCCCAATGACACGACACGTTGACACGAGCGAAGCTCGAACTCACAACCTGTGGATTATGCGACGAGCGCCTCTCGGCCAAACGTGCTCCACGAAACGTACATCTCCATTCTACAAAATCCTGCATTTCATAAGTCATGCGAGAAAAATTCAAAAAATAAAAATAGAAAAATAAATAAAAGATAAAAGTATGTATGAAATGCCATGCAATTGCTGCATTTACGCAGCGTTTAACAAAGCACGTGTTTTCTATTTTTCTGTGCCAATTCCCATCATTATGATCACAATATAAATAATCTGCTATCAGCTATCAAGTTTTAATTTTGAGTATTATCAAAATATTTATAGGACTATCTCAATGATGATGATAATAGTAATTGAAGGTGTGTATTCCGATCACTTTCACTCAAAAATCGAATTAGAGATTTTGATAACACAAGACAACGGATATATTTTCATGACTCCTGTAATATTTCACACCCATATTATGTTTCGTTGAAGAGATATGCCCCCAAAAGCGCTGAAATACTGGAATATCATTTGTTAACAAGAATAAATATCCTATATGTTTCTATGGGCCACTCTCAAACATATTTTGCCTGTAGCATTAAGTTGACATAAGGTATGCGAACGAGACTTTATGTAGGTGATGACACTTCATTCAAATATTAAATTTTCACCAGATCGAAATACCTATCTTTAATAATAATAATACAGTGAAACAGGCTTTATTTTTCCTAACTTTAAATGACTATAAAAAGTATTATACTAACCAAGGGAAACCCGTTGTATGCTGAAAATTTCAAGTTTATTGGCTAACTAGAAGCTGAGATAGTCTTCACATGAAAGCTTGTTTTGTATTGGTCAAAAGTAGGATATTGCTGACAAGGTTAAATATTAAGCCAATCAGTGATCCGTTTATAGAATGCCAACTGGATGATAAAGTTCTTTAAACACACATTATTGATATCGTGTAAAGTTGCAAATAGTTGGTGTTGTAAGCAATGCTAAGCCATAGGGTAACTAATGGTCAGGAAAATAAAATAACTGCAAATGTAAACAGAATACTAGTGCCTTTAAAATTAGACCATAATTAAAATTAAAAATATTAATTTTAAGTGATATGGTGTTTCATTTTCAGACAAAATGTTACAGAATTTATCTATAACTATAGTGTTCATACATATACATGATATATGATGACATTTTTGAAATGTCTACCAAATAAGCAAAAATGTCGAAAAGGTTTCGGAGTCCTTACACAATCAAACAACACTTACGTTTTACTTCAAAAATATGAAGTAATTCAAAAATCTATCAAACAGATTTTTAAAACGTGGTTTTCTGTGTCTAATAATACTAAAATTAGAAAATTTAGTAAAATTGACATCTAAATAACTTCTTATTATAAAATTATCTTATTCCAGTCAACACAAAGAGGAAATTGAATGAGTCTTCAGAAAAACCAGCAAATAAAAAGATATCACTGCCATCAGAGCCTGTTGTTATTGAAGATGACAGTCAACCAGGTTAGTATATTGATAACTTCTTATTATAAAATTATCTTATTTCAGTGAACGCAATAAGAGGAAATTGCATGTCTCTTCAGAAAAACCAGCAAATAAAAAGACATCACTGCCATCAGAGCCTGCTGTTATCGAAGATGACAGTCAACCAGGTGTGTAACAACTACGATAATTATCAAGAACTATTATCATACCAATCATAAAAAGGTGTACTTCTGATATATTGCGAAATATGCTGAACAATGTTGATATTTGATTAAGGTGGTATTAAACCCAAAATGAAAGAGCTCTGACTGAGATCAAAATAGGCCTGTTTCATAGAGCTAAGAACAAAAAATCTTAATTCCAAAATTTGAGCCAAATCAGACAAATGGTTTGAGATATTGCTGTTTAAAGTTTCTTTGTATTCTATTGTTTTTGCCAATATATTGATGAAGTTAATGAGGAAAACTGTCAAAATATGCTCATTAATATTAATTTTGTTCAATATTTTTCAAACATTGTTATGAATAAACCTTCATACTACTTTTACCTTTAAGAATTTTGACTTGAAACTTTGCCAATGTGTTTCTATGACCTAAAACCTCAATGTATGATTTACCCGCCCATCTAATTTGCATATTAGCATAATTAATTGGCTTTTTGTATAAAGCTCATTAATTATGCAAATATGCAAATTATATGGGCGGGTAAATCATATGTTAAAATTATCTTATTTCAGTAAACACAAAGAGGAAATTGAATGTCTCTTCAGAAAAACCAGCAAACAAAAAGACACCACAGCCATCAGAGCCTGCTGTTATCGAAGATGACAGTCAACCAGGTGTGTAACAACTACGATAATTATCAAGAACTATTATCATACCAATCATGAAAAAAAAAATACAAATATGCTGCTCAAAACACTGATTAGGGCACTTTGTGAAAAGTTGTAGTTCTGATATATTGCCAAATATGCTGAATAATGTTGATATTTGATTAACCCTAAAACCAGATACCATTGCCAGTTTACACGTTGATATGACACTGACGCAAATTACAATAAACAGTGGACTTTTTCAAAGTGGACTTTTATAAAGTCCAGATTTTTACACATTTCGGTTTTGTTTTGGTTTTGGCCGATGGGTTAAGTTTGAATTCATACTACTGAGCGGTGTGGGTCTATTAGATAAGTATGAATTCATACTAGAGTATGCAAGCACGGCACGAAGCGCTTAACCTTAGGTCTATCGGTTAAGATTTCATCGACTATTTGTGCGTTGTATTGTTAGTACAAAGGGGGGGGGGGGTATTGGGATTTTTTCGTGGTTTTTTTCACCTTTTTTTTGGGGGGGGGGGGGGGGGGGGTGGGGGGGGGGGGGGGGGGGGGTTGGTAGGGTGATTGGTCGTGCCGGGACAGTTCTTTTTTCAGAAAGACGCAGTTAACTGACGCATGGAATTTCAAAATAAAATTTGAACTTTTTGCCGTAATATTAATCACAAATTGGCGATTTCTCATAGAAAGGAACGTTTTTTCTCTTTTCCTATTGATTCAACATTGAAAAAAAATTCACATATATGTTTTTTTCGCCTATGCCAAAGTGTTACTAGTTCAAAAGTAAAATCGGACTTTAAAAAAAAGCTTACCTTAATCATAAAGCAATTGTATGTGCTTCCTTGTCTGGTACTGCCTCTCAGATGCGTAAAGTAATGTTTAACTTTATAAAATGCAATATATAGAGTATTCACATAGTTTGCTCTTTGTCATGTTAATTTCTTCAAGTGGATTTGGGTTCTTAATACCTAGTAACGTTCCTTAACAACGGCGAATATATTGCAAAAGGTCACCTGATACCAACCATACTGTGCACACATTATCTGTTTAGGAATTCGTACGCATAAGATTTCCTGGAACGCAAAAATAGCTGATAACATGTTACAAACCCGCGATGTTGCCCTAACTAAAAGAGTATATGTGCGTGTCTTTACTTATACAACGCAAGCGTTTCACACAATAGGCCTAACCATTAAGTATGAATTCATTACTTAATTCATAGATCATACCCTGAACTCAAAGGAATCAATTCATCTAAACCATTAACTTTAAACGCTCCGTGCTTGCATGTTAGTATGAATTAATACTTATTTCATATACCGTATTCTGTACGCTAATATGAATTCATACTAAACTCAAAGACCAAATGCAAAAACACCCCGAACGTACATAATTCTGGACTTTTAAAAAGTCCATTTTGAAAAAGTACGCTGTTAATACTTCACCTTGTAGCCTGGTCATTATGTGCACCCCACTTTAATTCAATGTGAAAGAAACAGAACTTTTTTATTCCAGGAAATCTTTGATCTTACAATTCAGTGTAGATAAAATGATGGCGAATTGTTGACATGAACCAGTAACGATATAAATTTTAGAAGTCCCTTAAGAACAGATATTGATAACTTCTTATTATAAAATTATCTTATTTCAGTGAACACAAAGAGAAAATTGAATGTCTCTTCAGAAAAAACAGCAAATAAAAAGACATCACTTCCATCAGAGCCTGCTGTTATCGAAGATGACAGTCAACCAGGTGTGTAACAACTACGATCATTATCAAGAACTATTATCATACCAATCATGAAAAAACAAATACAAATATGCTGCTCAACATACTGATTAGGACACTTTGTTAAAAGGTGTAGTTCTGATATATATATTGCCAAATATACTGAACAATGTTGACATTTGATTAACCCCAAAACCAGAGACCATTGCCAGTTTACACGTTGATATGACACTGACGCACATTACAATAATTCACCTTGTAGCCTAGTCATTCTGTGCACACCACTTTAATTCAATGTGAAAGAAACATAACTTTTTTTATTTCAGGAAATCTTTGATCTTACAATTCAGTGTAGATGAAATGATGGTGAATTATTGACATGAACCAGTAACGATATAAATTTTAGAAGTCCCTTAAGAACAGATATTAATAACTTCTTATTATGAAATTATCTTATTTCAGTGAACACAAAGAGGAAATTGATTGTCTCTTCAGAAAAACCAGCAAATAAAAAGACATCACTGCCATCAGAGCCTGCTGTTATCGAAGATGACAGTCAACCAGGTGTGTAACAACTACGATAATTATCAAGAACTATTGTCATACCAATCATGAAAATAATACAAATATGCTGCTCAAAGGGCACTTTGTAAAAAGGTGTAGTTCTGATATTTTCCAGTTATTGCTTGGATAAATTGTTTTTGTCAATTTGAAACGTATATTAAAAAGCTAAATATAAAAGGTAAATTTAATTTCATGGCCGTCTTTATATTTTTCAGGGAAAACACAGAGGCCAACATCACGAACTGGTGGCAAAGACAGGTCCGCAAAGCAGTCAGCAATGGATATCTTTACACAAATGACATCGTCGTGTATGGAAGAAATGGTAGAACCATCAACCTCAGATTCAGACAGTGATTAATAGAGTTTCTAAATCCAACTGAATTGTGTATAATTCAGCTACCTGATCTTTTATATGTTTATAATTTTGAATGATAGTTATATATTTAAATTGAAGACAATCGAACGCTATTAGATATTTACTGCTCAACTGAATTCATTGATCATCCCGTTGCAGGTTACTTTGTACCTGCATCCGCCTCAGTGTTTGACAAGGAATTAGACAAGAAAATAATAGGAAGCTTTTTTTCTTTGCTTGTTAGTTTTTTTGAAAACTGCATTGAAAAAATTGGGTGTATTTTTGGTTTCAATAATCCATTGTTGGTAAAACCCAAAACGTGTGCTCAACCAATATTGAAAGTTCAGATTCAGATTCAGATTCAGATTCATTTATTCCAATAACAAAAACATGCATCATAAACACTTTACATAACAAACAAACATGATAAAAAGCAATGATATTGCGGACATAATCAAAAGACCAATAAGATCTGAGGCGATTATGCCCAAAGAACAAAACTTAAACAAAAAAACACCAGAAACATAAAATTACACAAGACAATGCCCAAGTACAGAAAGTGATAAAATGAAGATGATTTCAAAGATAATTTCATTTCAATTACAACGGAGAATGTCCAAATATTCAACTATTAAGTTGAGAGAAATTTTGATTTCAATTTGTTTTTAAAAGTTTTGACAGTTTTGGATTGCTTTATGGTTTTGTCTAGGGAGTTCCAAAGAGATGGTCCACAATTCCGAATAGCTTGGTTAGAAAATGCTTTCTTTGTCTTATTTATCACATAATCTTGGGCATTTCTTGTTGCATAATTATGATTCTCAATGTGTTTGGAAAAGTACAGATTGAATATACTTGGTAGATCATCTGTATGGTGTTTAAACATAAACATTCCAAGATTTAATCGATAAGTATCAAATACGTTGAGAAGTTCGTAACTTGAAAACAGAGGGTCTGTGTGGCTTCTATAATGACTGTTTGATATAGTTCTCAAAGCCCACTTCTGTAATTTAAGAATTTTATTCATGTACATTTTACTTGCGCTGCCCCAAATCAAAATTCCATAGTTGATATATGGTAAAACCAATGAACAATACAGTGTATATAATATATTTTTTGGCAGATAATGTTTAAGTTTCGTCATCATACCAATATTTCTTGAAATTGTTTTTGTAATTGCATCAATATGATTTTTCCAAGTTAAATTTTCATCTATTGTAACTCCAAGAAATTTTGTAAAACATACTCTTTTAAGTGATTTATTATCAAGTTTTACATTTAGTGTTCTTTTTCCAGAATCTGCTTCATTTGCATCAACATACTGTTTTGTATTGTGATGTGTTCCGAATACCATATAATTTGTTTTACTTGCATTCACTGACAACTTAAAGTCTAGTTACGCCTCTGGAATTGTGCAATAACCCTGCGCAAATAATATTAAGAATCAAATGACTATTTTTGTAAATGATTTATTTAACAAATGATTTATTTAACATTTAATAAGGATGTACGAAGGTAATTCATGTTAAAAACATCACTTTTAAGAGTTATATTATGCAGAAAGTGCATTATATACCATTTCCAGCACTTTTTACCCCATGTAAATCGGACATTTGGTTCCAAAGTTATGATCAGTTTTGTTCAGGCTTTTAATTCAAACAACCGTATTTTAAGGCTAGAGTCCCTAAAAACGTCTCGCTCGACTGAATGTCACGTTTACTGCAAGTTTTTACCTACTTACTCCTATCAGAATATCACAATTTTTGGCGTATATATTGAATCGAGTCTCTAGTTATTACATGGAACTTTGCTAGTGATTTCACGTCCATTATCAAGATCAAAATGACGCCTAAAGACTACTTCGAAAAAGTTGACCCTTTTTCGCCAAAACCTCATTATTTCATGATGTTCGAACAATTCGACTGGTTTCAAATTTTGACAGATTGTAGGCTTGATACTTCTTATTGAATTACAAACAATATTTTATAAATATGCTGAGTTAATTTTGAATGATAATGTAACAAACCCGCGTTGTTTTGCCCGAAAATCCGGACGTGAATTACGACTCTGAGTTTGCCCTGTTTGAGCTGTGAATTGCCTGTTTTTTGTCTACATTATCTACATTTTGTCTGATATACGCATTCGCATAATTTACCTACAAATTGAGCATTCCGATGAGGCAAAAATTGCAATTTTTATGTAAACAAAAGAAAAATA
This sequence comes from Ophiothrix spiculata, assembly GCA_000969725.1. NCBI lineage: Eukaryota > Metazoa > Echinodermata > Ophiuroidea > Amphilepidida > Ophiotrichidae > Ophiothrix > Ophiothrix spiculata. Next base: position 169,791 of record JXSR01S009891.1, read on the forward strand.
CGACATTCTAATGTTTATGTTTTAGATTTTAGTTCACGATCTCAACGCTGCCTTGATAGCTCAGCGGTAGATCTCTCGCTTCGTAATGCATGACTAACCCCTGCCATAATCCATGGTTCGAGTCCTCGCAAAGGCATTGGAAACTATTTATCTTTTCATGATTAAAAAATAGTTAAGATTCACATTTTCCTGAGCAAATGGATTCCCTTTACCTTAAAACAATAAGAAACAAAAGGAATACAAGCAGGTAATTTCTTTTGTTTTTTATTGTTTTTTATCCAGTGATTTTTAAGTAAATGATTTTTAAAAAATCATATCATGCAAAACGATTACATTTAATTGTTTTTCCAATTGTTATTAAATGTAATAAATATACTGCTTTTATAATTCATACAAATAATGTGAAATAGTTTGTATATTGTTGACAGAATATGCAAAATAGGTGTTTCTAGACATTCAAAGGCATTTTCTGCGATAATGTGTAAGTTTAGCGAATTTTCATGCCAGGGACAAACATAACTCCAGTTTGGAGTGTCCTGCAGGGTTGGATTTGGTCTTAAATTAAAGCGTTTGAAAAGATCTGTGCATTAAACCTAAACAATATTCGGGTATGGGTCAGTGTGTTAATAAGTCTTGAAAATCCTAAAAACATAAATTTTGACCGTTAAAACAGCTCATTAATATTCATATAAGCATAAATAACATAGTCGACAACAATGAATAAAAGCTAATATTTGAGGTTTAATGCACAGGTGTGTTCAAGAGCATCAACTTGAGCCCTTAACCAGCTCTACAAGACATAAATTATGATTGCCCCCGTTTCAAGTGTAATATGACACCACAAAATCCGTTACCATGGCAACTACGATCTAAAAATTTGAAAATGCGTATTTTTCTATGCCAGCTAAACACTTGACCAGGTTTCAAGTGTTTTGAACACGTAGAAGTGTAGATACACGAATAACCTACGTACCTCCTTAAGCATATTTTAGATTTTGTTATTCTTTACATACATACAAATACACGCCTTGTTTGTATATTCATTTCTTCCCTTAAGCTACATTTCATAATGTGTTATATATGTACTAGTATACAGGGTGGACCAATAAAAGCGTTATTGAAGTTCAATGTCACGTAACTTAAAATTGGAAAATAGTTCGACAATAGTTTTTATATATTCAAAAACTATGGTATCTTTTACTTGTATGGTGAAAATTTCATGTGAAACAAAGCTTGCATTGCAAAGTTATTTCCATTTGCGCAAAAAGAGTCAAAACCAGGTTTGTCCACGGGGCAAGTTTACATGGGTGCATAGAATAAGCGTTGGTTATAATATCTGTCTGAATAAACTGATTGGTTTTGCGTTACTGATTAGAATGTGTTGAAGGTAACTTGCGTCGAGAACTCATCCTATGATGAGTTCTGCATTTACAGCAGCAATGTTTGCTGCAGATCTCCATTTTCAAGATCCCGCTATTTTTTTTTATCCCTGTTCAAAAGAGTACCAAATGGTGAAACTTTTTTCTAAACTCTGTAGTCTTTGTAGATACGTGCATTAGGCCAAAGGAAAGTCATTCCTAATGCACATCTACACAGACTATTTACAGAGTTAGCTTAGCCTCCGGCCGCGTATAGCTAAAAGTTCTAAAACTGTTCAGCTATAAATGTTCTCTCGCGATTTGTGAACTTCCTCCTCTCACCGCCTTACAAACCAACGTTATGATGAAAATGACCAAATACATTCACTGCCTTTGCCAATTTGAACTTCGGGCCCAATAAATTCTTAAAATCATTAATAATTATGGAAGTAAACCATATTTGTTTTATTGTCATGCATGCATGGCAATAGTACTGTCAGTCAATGATATGCACCTTTGATACGATGATGATAAGGATCAACGCCATAAAGAAATAAAAACCATGCTGATTGTAGACATAATTATGATTCTAGTGAACAATAAAGTATTCCCGGCCGTGGACAAAGTGGAATTCTGCGTTTTTTTGTGCAAATGTCAATAACTTTGCAATGCAAGCTTTGTTAGACATGTCATTTTCACCATACACGGACAAGATACCATGGTTTATGAATATATAAACATTATTCTCGAATTATTTACCAATTTCAAGTTACGTGACATGAACTTCAATAACGCTTTTATTGGTCCACCCTGTATATGTACTGTACTTTAAGACCCATGCTAAATCAATAAACTTTGAATCGCTCTAAAAACGACAGTAAACGTGACGACTAAAATAATAAAACACAAATTGATGAAACGTCTGCATAACAGTAATCATACTAACCACGATAGAGAGCATTTTGAGATTAAGATTGAAAACTGAAATAACATCAAACGTCTTTGTATTGCTTATCAAATGAAATATTGCTTGTTTTTCGCAAATGTTTCAATATCATTGAAACATATTTAATCGAAAAACACAATAATAAAGTGTAAAAACATTTCGTGGAAAAAATGTTGTTTTTGTTGTCAATGCAATACAATACCATACAAACCGTTTTCTCTGTCAGATTGAATTCTTTAAGTGCCTGGATCTTGACATTAGCTGGAAATAAGTATATTTGTAAATATTTGTAGATGATTGCAAACTTTAGGAAACATTAAAGGATGACTGTATTTTTATTCAAAATTTGAGGGCATTGGGTTGGAATATAATAATAATAAAGTAACTGTCAACTTATTAGGACAATATCTGAAAGCTTCTCTTACTTTGGTCAGATTTGATAGGTAATCTAGTTGAGTGTGAAATGAAGCTCCAAATGTGATCAATTTTCGCATGTATTGGTAGGGGCAACAACAAAAATGAGTCTAAAAAAGTGATTTTGAGGTCAAATTTGATTGACAACGCCTAGGTCAAGGTCACTTCAGCACTCAAGGTGGGTGGTCATATGGAATGTTTTACGTAATAGGTGATTAAATGTCTTAGTCACGCTTGACTGTGCCAAGAGAATGCTTGGAAGCAAAACATAAAATGATCCTTCAACGCCCTTAATTTACAAAAATAGAGTTGTGGTGAACGTAGACTGGTCCCTGGCGGTATAAAGATGTCATATACCGCCCCTTCCTCAGAAAAGTACCTCAGATCGTGCCTTCATTATGATCTAATTCGACACTTCTTTCGTCAATTGTAAATTTGTAAATTTTTGTAAACTAAAACCTTTTTTCCTACTTGGTTTTAAAGAGGCAGTTTATTATAGATTCAAACTCCCGGGTTCGAACTACACCACTATCATATTATACAAATATTGACTTCTTATGAAGGCAATTCCGAAGTGATCTTGAGACTATATAAGATTACCGAGTGAAGAGCAGTCAATATAATATATAATAACCAATAATAATTCATTGTAACTGTGTACCAGCAATTGTACCAAATAAGGTAAAAAATTCACGTTTTTCCATTTTTGGTCATTTTTTGACCTTATTTGGCATGAAAATAAAAAAATTGGTCAAAATCCTAAAAAGTAAAAATGACGCAACATCCGAGTGGGTGTTTTGAATTAAAATTCCCATTCAAAGGTCATTTTTTTGAAAAAAGGGTTATTTTTAGCTTGTCCGGAAGCTCAAATGGCCAACAAATGTGTTTTTTGTGATTTTCTCAAAAAATGTGATTTTGGGTCAAAAATCAACATCACCATCATATTCCTTAAGCCTTGTGAAAAGTCATTTCTGGAAATGTATACTTTTATAAGTTTTATTAACATTAAGCACTTTGTTCAAACTTAGTTATGGTACAAAATAAATTTGAAAAAAACGTAAATTTGAGTAAGGTGCTTTCTCCCCTTAAACTCAAAATGTAAAGACATGGAACTAGCCTGTCGTGAGAGGGTGAGATTTGATTTTGAATCGACCCTGATGTTTAACATAAATATTCTTAAAAGTCCTATAAAATCGAAAATATAGACCTGGAAGAAAGCATGAAATCAGGAAAAAATGTAATAAAGTATTAATTTGTGTATAAATAGTTAAAACCTTTTATCCCAATCTTCATAATATTTATAATCATGATTTATGTATCCAAATTGCTAAAAATCTGTTAATTTTTGCTTAAATAGGGTAACTTTGGCGGCCAATTTGAAATGCGCCCTTTAGACGGAAATATGTAAAATTGAATAGTTCATCAGCAGGCACCTTTACAGCTTAAATAATGATGAATTAAAAAAAATAAAAATAAATAACTCCAAATACCTTCCAATGTTGTGAATAATGCCTATTTTGAATGATGGAAATATGTCAAATGGCAGCCATTTTGAATCTAGCGGACATCTTGGATTTTCAAAATAACTGAAATATGATGAATTAATTAAGACATTTGTGATTCGTATTTGTCATTTTAATTAAATGCTACAAAATTTATTACGCCCACAGTTACCTTACGACAAAATCACCCCTTAACTATCACTAATACCCGTAACCAGGTGACATAAGTATAAACATATTTAATAAAAACACAATAGAAGATACATACCTTTTGGATTAAGCCAACCAGGTAGAAAAAATAAGAGATTAAATTGGAATTACAATCTTATGGACTTAAGGCGAAATCATACTCGGCCTCCAAACAAAATTTTTCCTACCAAACATTTGGTCGTGACGTCACCAAATATTTGCCATCGAACTTAAAGTATGAACGGGTAGCAAACATTTGGTCTAATGTATATGGCAATTCAATAGCATGTGCAATCTAGCGCGAAATTTTATTTGGTCTCAACTCGGTGTTGACGTTATTTTGTTTGGGGTCACTCGTCATTTTGACGTCACGACCAAATGTTTGGTAGCGAAAAATTTGTTTGGAGGCCGAGTATGTTTTCGGCTATAGGGTGAAAACATAGTCGGCCTCTAACAAAATTTTCGCCACCAAACATTTATACGCTAGGTACGTATAGTATATAAAGGGAGAAATCGCAATCTTAAAACTTAAGTTTCATGCTATTATGACAACCAATTTGTGTGTTGAAATTTTCGTTCAACAAATGCGTGATATCACTGAACAGTACATAAAGCAGACCGAGATTTCTGGTGGATGGTGGGGGAGAACGTGAACGCTAAAATTTTAAAGAATAACGACAGAAGAGATAATATTTTGGTTTATAGCATTTTTGATCCTGTACGTCCTCAATTCTTTAACCAGTTTCCTTACCGGGGGGGGGGGCGCTCGAAGAAAAGAGTGGTACCCAAGGGAAAACAAGGAAATCTTTTTGCACGAGTGGCGTCGTCGACGTCTTTAGAAAAAGGGGTGCCTTTTCAGGGTAACTTTCGGTTGTCTTTTATGATATCTTCTACTTTAGGGTCACTTTTTCGCCAGCTATTCTAAAACTCCAAGAATTAGCGACAGAAAAGGCTTCCAATGTATTATTCATGTTTTTATGGAAGAAAATAGTGCATTTTTTCGCCGTTAAGGGTCCATTTCAGTTTGTTACGCCATTAATGGGTCAAATGTCCATTACGACATTTAGGGGTCAATTTTAGTGTATTATGACATCGCGACATTTAGGGGTATGATTTTAAATATTTTACGACAGGTTAGAATTTGCTGTACAGGATTTCGATATTTAGGGTCCGATTTTGAGGTGCTCTGACGAGCATGCGTACCACTTTCTTCATCAAGCTCCCCCCCCCCCCCCCCCACCGGGGTTTCCTCAAAGCCCTTAAAGCTACGCCTTCGCGTTTATGCTGGATCCCTTGCTTTAGTTGTTTCGATTTGTTGACAAGACCAAGTGTTTAATTTATATTATTTCTAGCTCAACGCGCATTCTTATTCTATCTTTTAAATTAATTAGATTACCAATAATTTTTGCTTGGTCATGCAAGCTTTGGAATTATACATGCACGCATAACATACATCCCAAATAATCATCGAAAGAAGGTTGTTTGAAGTTAATTTATTTCTGCCCTAGAATATATCGTTCCGATTAAAATGAGGTGCTTTTTTTCAAAATCACCTGCGTATTTTTATTCTTTGACAAAAAATATAATATTTGACTACTAATAGGCTAGGCTAGGCTGTTATTCGAATTCGATATGATACAAGCTATTGTTCTCTCTGATATGGGATAAGAGCCCCACAACTCAGGGGTGTTTTTTTTTTATCTTAAAGCAATACTATAAGATTTTGATCAAAAGTGGTTTATATTTAAAAAAACAAAACCAGCATGAAATGAAGGAATGTGACTACCTAAACATTTTCAAGTGCATTTTGTCAAAAAAAATGGCTTTACCACCGAAAAATGGATAAAAATCACATGCATGGTTTCCTATACTAATACATGGTGAATTAAATTCGGGATCCCGAATTTAATTCAACAAATAACAATAACAGAACAAGTAAGCATATCTAAACCAAATCATTTAGAGGGTATTAAAGGTGCAATTCATGATTTTGATATGGCCTGTTTTCTAGCTAAATAAAAAGAAGAGTACAACATGAATATACTCTGAAAATTTCACTTCATTCCGACCTTCCGTTTCCAAGTTACAAGCTTTTCAGCATTTTGAACATCCCCATAGACTACTGTGTTGTAATTACTGTCGGGGCCCCGACAATAATTAGAAAATGACACATTTCTCATTTTTCTCAAAAATGCAAGCACGCATGAAACAATGGTTTGGGGATCGTAACATATACCAGTTGAGGATTCTTATAAGCCAAAAAACTCAAATTTGATAGCGGTGACCTTGAGGGTGAAAAGTGAATCATGAATTGCCCCTTTAATATCTATCCAAAACAAACCCAATAAGCTAAAAAAAAATCAAAAGTCATGGGTG
>JXSR01S009892.1:11317-25588 GCA_000969725.1 Ophiothrix spiculata
AAGGCTTAATGTGACTTCCAAATCACGGAACAATTAAAGTTTCTTGCCTAAGGAAACAAGGATACGTGGTCCGACCAGGGCTCAAACCCACAACCTCTGTACTATAAGTCCCGCGCTCTCACTGCTCAGCCACACTCCCCTCTTGCTTTGTTTTCTATGTAAAATCTAACACAGGTGGCATGGAGCCAACAGTCATGTACCGCATTGAGTAACTTGGCCTCCTTTTAAGGAGCGTGACATATGAATCCATGTATACTCTATAAGTCTTGAAGTATGCAACAAGCAGTTTATTAATGGACATAAACATATATGACCAAATTTGTCTGTTACTTTTCGAATCATTACAACGTACCCAATCAAGTTGAATATTCAATTGAATATTTGAATATTCAAGATTTGTCCATGCAGAACAAAATTAACTAAAAATAATACCAAGATCATAAAATATTGATGTACCAAATGCATTAATATATGCAGTGATTTGGTCTTAATCAAATGTAATCAATCATTGCTACTAGTCTCTTACACAATACAAAACCACAATGTTGTTGAATACAAGGGATCTCGTAGCAGAGTCTGTTTGCTTGTTGCATACTTCTAGGTTTATAGAGTACTAGCAAGATGCCCGCACGAAGCGCGGGCACTTGCTAGATGGTAGAGCATACTATTTTGAACTTATTAACCTTTAGTACATTGATAATGTTTAATTTATTTTAATGTTTACTTTCATTTTTTTGTAGGCTTATCACCTACCGTAACCCCGCGGTCAGTCATTTTGATTTTGATATTAACTTTCCCGTAGCCTTAAACCTGGGTCACCCCGTCCCGTACATACTACACAAAATAGTTTAATTTTCCTGTGAAAGTTTTTTGATGTTCTTATTCTGTATATTATCTTGCATTTCTGCTCTCTGCTCCCGTGAATCACTGATTCCGTATCATGTTGATAATCATGCCGTCTGATAATCCTGCCGTATAATTTTCCCGTTTTCCCCGGTTTTCCCATAACCTTAACACCCCCCCCCCCCTCCCCCCGCCCCGTAGGCCTACACAAAATAGTTTATTTTCCCATGATCATTGATGATGACGAATTTTCCCGTAGCCCCCGCCGGATGATTAGAGCATACTATTTTGAACTTATTAAACCTTTTGTCGTACATTGATAATGTTTAGTTTATTTTAATGTTTAGTTTTTTCAGTTGGCGGAGCATATTGCGAACACCGTCACCAACTCACAAACCCAAAACATTACCCAAATTATAGTAAGAAGTTTAATTTTTCCATATAAATGTATTTTACCTTAACCTGGCTCCTCCGCCCCGTAAGTGAATACACAAAAAAGTTGTATTTTCCCGTATAAAATTTTTTTTATGTTCTTATTCTGTATCATCTTGCATTTCTGATCACAATTTTTCCCCATGATGCCATCTCCTGTGAATCATCCCGTACCATCGTGCATAATGCTGCGTAAGTCCATCGTTTTCCCTGACAGTTAATTTTCCCGTACCGTCCTTAAACCTGGCATTGCTGTTTACCATACATCGTTGTTATTGCGTGCATCGCACAATGTCCTTGGATGTGTTTTGTTTACTTACGCACTCGGCTAGTAATTTTTTGACTCTGTGCGCATGCGTAAGACGCTAACTAACGGCAAAAAGGGACCAAAAATACAGGTTTTTTGCACTTTTTGACGCAACCCGTTTACGGATTTTGCCGATTTATAGGTTAGAACCTTCCTTGGGTTTTCATCTACCTTTCTCGTGCATTTCACACCGTTTAGATCAAAACTGAGGGAGCCTTTTACTAACATACCCACATACATACCCACACACCCACCCACCCACACCACTACTCAAATTATAGTAAGATATAATTTAGAATTAATGGAAGCATTCAGTCAAAGCAAAAATATGTGTTCATCTAGAGTAAATATATAATAAAACTGGTCATTTAAAACAAATAAACATCATTTGATTGTTACATTTGTGGTACAGGGTGTCCCAGAAAAAACTTATAATCTTTGCGTGTAATTTTCTCAGGTTTAATGGACAGTCAAAAAGTATATAAACTTCGCATTTTATAGTCCATGAATTGAACTTCAAGATGCCGTTTGTTTTTATTTCAATCGGTAATGTAAAACAAAAGTTATATTTAATTAATTATTTGGGTGGATTTTTGTCTGGTTCAATTTCATGATTTTTGCTCATAAAGCAGGGGTGGTTCTGAATGGAATAAACATTGGAAAATTTATCATATCTGTTTTATATTTTCATCAAATCTGTTCATTTTTTCAGCATAGATAAAAGATAGCATGTACATAATATATTAATAAAAATTTGTTACGGTTGAGTGAGCAGATCAAGGGCATTTATCATCGGACTTCATTCAAGAGGAATCGTGAAATTGGACCAGAAAATTTTACATCCAAATATTTGACAAAGCATTACTTCTGTACTGGATTACCAATTGAAATGAAACAAAAGGTATCTTCAAGTTCAACTCATGGACTATAAAATGTTATGTTTGTATACTCTCCAACTGTCCGTTAAACCTGAGAAAATTACACGCAAAGATTGTGCATTTATTTATGTAGTCAAGAATTCTTTTTATATGAAGATATGTAAGTATTACCTCTGGACATAGTTAGCAAAATATCGTAAGAAAATGAAATGATGAAAAAATCAAAGTAGAAAGTGATAAATATTAAATATTTTGATCACCATGGGCACTGTGATCCTATTTATTCTTAGACCACTTTAGTTAATTGCTTCATAAATTAATGATAAAATTTTTAAAATTTATTTGCATTCATGTGTGACATTCAACATGCATTAACCATGATTAGAGTTTGCTTTCAGTCATAAACTTACTGTAATTAACCTTCTGGTTCTAAACAGACATTAGTGGTAAAAAGAGCAGATCATTAAAATAAAAGCAGCACAAATTATTATATGAGAAATTTTATGATATGAATAAAATAGGGAAAGCTTGTTAGTCCGACAGCTTGCTAGTCCAAAGCTCTTTAGTCCGACGGCTCCCTAGTCCGACAGCTTGCTAGTTTGAATTGTAATTGAGGCTCACCAGTTCGTATTTTAAAAGAAGCTCACCAGTCTCAAAAACAGCTTGCTAGTCCAAATTTTGAAAAACAGCTCGCTATGACTTATTAAAAAGGTTCACCATTCCGGGGGGGGGGTACTTACATTGACAGAAGGTACGGGTATGTGCCGCCCTCGAGACCCCCTTTTCAAGCCTCCTCTTCCGCTCCCCAAGATGCTCTTTTCAAGATTACTTCAGTTCCCAAGACCCCATTTTCAAACAAAAGAACTCAAAAATGTCTTTTATTATGTTTTCAAGCTAATTTTGAGCAATTTTCAGCTCAAATAGTCATATTTTTATGGGAAAAAGGCAGTTCCTGATACCTCAATCCCGGAAAAAATCAGTTCCATAGACCCTATTTTTGACCAAAAATCTGTTCCCGCAAGACCCTATGTTCGATATCACAGATCTTGCATACCTACCAATTTTTTTTTTTTATGCCCCCCCCCCCCCCCCCGGGCACCATTCCCAAGTTCCTACAAAGGCTTGCTAGTCCAAATTTAGAAAACAGCTCACTAGTCAAAATTTTTAAAACAACATTTTGTGTAAAATATGTGACATTATCTAATAGCGCTCTAAATACCTGTTGTTTTCCAAATAGAATATATTTTGTGAATATTTCAATTACCTTTTTTCCCAAATTTGGACTAGCAAGCCTTTCCTAAAATTCAGACAAGGGAGCCTTTTGGAAAAGCAAGCTGTTTTTAACATTCTGACTAGCAAGCTGCTTTTCAAATTAGAACTAGAGAGCCTTTTTAAAAATTCGGACTGGCAAGCTGGATTAGTGAGCCTTCGGACTAGCAATCTTTTAGACTAGTGAGCTGTCAGACTAGTGAGCCATCGGACTAACGAGAGGGCCCCAATAAAACTTGAAAAATATCAAAATTAAGTACAGTTTCCTTGTCTGCAAAATGCTGTAATAATTGACTTACAGTGATAGTTTTAACTATCATTGTAAGTCAATGAGTCAGCAATTTTAAGACCTTAAAAGGTCATATTGTTCTATTTTAAGACCTTAAAAGGTCTTAACGTTGTGCAGGGCATGCGCAGGAATTTGACTGTTGGGGCAAGATATAAAGTTCCCCGGCTAATGAGGCCCAAAAGGTACACCCAAATTTTTTAAACATAGCTTTTGAAAAATTGACAAGCAAAAAAAAAAAAACCAATCGCACACATGACTCATATCGATATGAATTTCATTTTGCCAATAAATATTACATGACGTAATAACATTGTTAACAATTTCTTAAATATTTACATCAATTTTGTTCGCCAAGTTTGAAAATACCACTAGGGCCCGTTTTCTTTTCTTCCCCGACTGCCTCTTTCCCCCTGACTTTGCCTCTTTCCCCCAGCCACCCCCTTTCTGCTCGCCACTGACATTGTATGTATCTAGATTGTATGTATACTTTGCACAATGACTGTTTTTAATAATACATTATGATATTAAAAATTTTCAGTAATATGGGAACAAAAATTAAACACTTTGACTGACCGAAAATATTTAGGTATAAGGTAAAAGATGTTTCATGCATTATATAGAACAATATGACAACTATGCATGCAATGCATTGCCAAGATTAGATACTTATCAGGGGTCAATATATTAACAAATCCAAAGAAAGCTCTGTTTTTCAATTCACATGTCCCTATGAATATACCCACGGTACAGGATATAAACATCAGGGAACATTCATCGGGATGGTCTTCCAAAGCTATCAGAGTCCATTCATTAGGACGGTGTTCTCAAGGTTAATAGACTCTGCTCAATGGGATAATCTTATCTAGGTTATCAGGATTCAGGGTCTACTCATTGGAAGGGGCCACTCATTAAAAATGTTTTTTTCAATACTGTTACGAGTGTATTGATTTAAATAGCCATCTCGGTGCTACAGGTTCCACTCATTTGGATGGTCTTTGCCAAGCTATCAGGGTCCAGTCATTTGAATGGTTTTCTCTAATCTTTCAGAATCAACTCATTGTGACGGTCTTCCCCAGTTTATCATGGTCCACTCATTTTAATTGGTCTTCTAGAAGCTATTGCAGTCCAACAGATTATCAAAGATGCAGTTAGTTTGATATATGATGAATATCATGTGAATGTATCAGCATATATTAGCTGTTCAACTAGTAGGGCACAGTGATATGGGATCTGGTTGTGTATGCACCAGTATAGTAGCTGTGCGGCAACTAAACGGGTACAATAATATGGACTATAGTAATCTGACTGTGTATATACCAGTGCAATAGCTATGGAACAAATAGGTCATAATGATATGAGGGGTGTTCTGGCAAAATGAGCGAAAGTCACAAATTTCAATATTGAGTTTATGGCATATTTTAGTTTTCTATAATCTCAGCTTTCGAATGATATATAATAATGTCACACTTTCTTTCACCATTCTCCATTTAGAGATCAAAATACATGGCAGTCCACTGAAAATCTTGTAATAAAAATTAGCTGCAAATCGACTTTAAGATTAATGATTACTATAGTAAATGATAGCAAAATGTGATCAATTTACCATGATTAATTGCACTTCTTGGCATAATTGACCTTCGAAACGCAAGGTAGAGTTGAACACTTCTGCATGGATGCGTTTTTATGTCAAAAAACAAAATTTGACCTTTTCGATCACCATATTTTTACTTTATTTTTAAGCCATTTACTTAAAATCTTTATTTGCTACTTTCTGCTCATTTTGCCATAGCAACCAACATATGGCTGGACTGACTGTGTATGTACAAGTCGTCATGTGACTGTAAGAAAGTCGTATCTGCAATAGCTGCCATTTAACATAAATTTGCATTGCACACTGTAGGATGTCCAGTCTTGGGTGACACCGTCACCTGAAGAACCATTTTAAGAGTATAACTGACATATGGCAGCCATTGCATATATGATTTTCTTGCACTCACACGACGAAGCACTGTAGTACCTGTGCAACTGATAGGGTACAATGATATGGAATATAGCAATCTGTATTATGTTCTAGCTAGTGTAGTAGCTGTGCAACTAACAGGGTGCAATGCCCCCGGGAGGCACTCAACTTTGAAAGTGGTAGGTATGTAAGGCGCGAAGCGCCAAAATGGGGGTCAGATGAACTGATTTTCTCAAAAAAAATAAACCAGGGGGTCTAGTGAACTGACATTTTGGCCAAAAATGGACTCCTGAGCTGAAAATATTTGCATTTCCTGAGCAATTTTGGCACTTGGAGCTAAAATTTTGTGGTTTTCCTCAAAAATGGGGTCAAAAGAACTGAATCATGCTGAAAATCAGGATCTAGTGAGCGGCCTGGTGGCCTGAAAAAGGGGGTCTTGACCACCAGACATGTATATCCTGCACACATATGTGAGTGCCGCCCCCCGGGCAATGCCCAGGTCCAACGATCCCGGTGCAATGATATAAGCTATCTGGCTGTATATGTACCAGTGTAGTACCGTACAATGATATGGGCTATATGATAATCTGATTGGGTATATATATACCAGTGTACTAGCTGTGCTACAAATTGGGCATAGTGATATGGGCTATTTGTAATCCGATTTTGATGAAACAATATAATAGTTGTGGAACAAATAGGTCATAATGATACGGCCTATAGTAATCTGACTGTGTATGTACCTACCAGTGTAGTACCTTTGTAACTAATAAAGCACACTGAAATGGGCGATACGTCGGTCCTGGGTTTCCCAACCGGAAATCAATCTTTACTTAAAATCTTAGCCCAAACAGTTTTGCCTATAAAACTAATAAGCCGTGACATTAGCTCCTGCAATTCATATATACATTAAAGCGGGCAATTTGAATTGTTGTTTGGGATGGGTGGTAGGCATCCATTTCACCCCTATTTAGGTGCATCGTTATGCTTATCAGTGTATTGTGGGATTAAATTTCAGTAAAGATTGATTTTCAGTTGGGAAACCCAGGACAGACGTATAGTAATATGTGTATGTTCTTGTGTAGTAGCTGTGCAACTAAGAGGGTACAATGATATATGCTATAGTAATCTGGCTGTGTATGTACCCATGTAGTACCTGTGTAACTAATAGGGTACACTGATATGGGCTATAGTCTGATTGTGTATATACCATGGCAATAGCTGTGCAAAAAATAGGGCATGTTGCATGGGCTATATAGTAATCTGGCTGTGTATGTAACAGTGTATTAGCTGTGGAACTATAATAGGTTATAAAGAAATGGGCTATAGATAAATATGGCTGTACACAAAAAGGATAAAATGATATGAGCTATTATAATCAAGCTGTGTATGTGGCAGTGTAGTAGCTGTATAACAAATAGGGGACAATGATGTGAGATACAGTAATCTGACTGTTTATGTACCGGTATAGTACCTATGCAACAAAAAAGAATACAATGATATGAGCTATAGTAATCTAGCTGTGTATGTTGTAGCTGTACAACTAATAGGGTACAATAATATTGGCTAGAGTAATCTAGCTGTGTATGTACCAGAGTAGTAGCTGTACAGCTAATAGGGTACAATTATATGGGCTATAGCAGGATCTGGTTGTATAAGTACATTCCCTGGAGAAAATCGAGTACAATTCTAGTACAAGATTGGAATGTGCACATTTGGAACATCATTAGAGTACAATTTAAATACGATTCTTAACATTTGTACTAGAATTGTACTTAAACTGTTCTCGAATGATGTTCCAAAATGTGCATATTCCAATCTTGTACTAGAATTGTACCGTACTCAATTTCTACCAGGGACTTCCAAGTGGACTGTATTGGTACCTACCTTTAGGAACAGTGCATACGTAATAGACACCTGCACCTGTACCTATAGCAGAAGTACCACAGCTCTGCTGATGCAGTGTTCCATCAACCATCAATAGCAGACAATATCCACTTTGACCAGAAGTTACACGCATTGCTAATTCTGTGGAATAAAATACAAGATTACAGTTCCAGTTATTTGATACTCTTGACTCAAATTTATTTTTTTACACAGATTGCATGTGCTCTTTGCTCACTTAATATGTGACCCATCATATCGAAAGGTACCTTAAGGGTCCCAAAATGATTTTTTTTTTCAGGTCTCATATCTGAAAGATAATATTTTAAGCTTTAAAATGACACCTTGCTTTTGGTTATTGGATGTTTGATTGCAAAGTTACATCCAAATTGGTAAACGGCATTGGGCTGATTCAGAAAACTATAATTCTGAGAAAATCTAGTTTAAAGTTTCTGTACTGGTCAAACTTGAATGGAGAAAGGATTTCTATCTCTGTTTTTAAAACATTTGTCTTATGTTTTGGATGTTGGAACCTGATTAATATAATAGAATACTCTTCAAAGGTAACGTTTCTAATGAAATTAGAAATTCGACCTTGGACGTGATTTTTGACTATACTCAGCTTCAATATGGCCCATATCTCGTAATTTACAATGCCAACCTTAAGGTACCTTTAAATATGATGGGTCACATATTATAGTGTGTTAAGTTTCACAGTTCCAAGCTCCAGGTCTGTGTCAAAATCAAGTGCTTAAAATCAATTGGACAAGGAATGAACTGCTAATTTTTTCATAAAAACTAGAATGAAAATACACACTGATCTTATCTGTGCTGTTTGAATGTAGGCTGATCAAGAGCACTTGGTAGACTTGTGTAGTCATTAGTCAAAAATAATTTTCTCTTTTCGCAATAGGCCTATATAATTATATGAAATGATTATATACAGGCCTGTATAAAAGAGCATAAAAATTCCGAGGTGTCTGTATGCGAGCGATTTTTTTCCTATTTTATCTACTTTACTGTACTAAAGGATAAAATATTTACCACTAGAATTCGTCATAAATCAAATTTTCAGAATTAAAATCATTTATTTTTATTACTAATGTGACCATTTCGTTACTCAAAGTTCCGGTGTGTAGAAAATAGTAAATAGATATATTGCGGCGACACTGCGGCGGTTGGAAAATCTAACTATATCGCTATATCCCATGGGTCATGAATATTCATGTTTAAATATTCATGAGCTTATTAATTTGTTTTATTATATAAATATGAAGGGGTGTGCAACGGACGATAATTTATCTCACTAAAATGTAACACATTTGCCGTGACAATTTTAGTTGCTGTGACACTCTCATCATGCATATGACGCAACGTTTAGCGGTAAAATATCGAGCCTCGGTGCGTGGCACGGTACTTTTGGATCAGCTGAAACGTGGGGCCGTAAACCAAACTAAGATGCGGCAAAATGTCAAAGGGTAAATTTTATGATTATATGTAATCCTAGAATTAATTCATAGATATAGAGGGTTATATTTTATATATTATATCACATTTCAAGAACACAAAGATATGATTTTAAGATGGGTTTAACTCATTTCATTGCCGGCGTCTCCCTTCATATTCTTTTTCCCTCCCGACAGCAAAGTGGCTTTTGTTTTTCAATAGTCGTTATAATTTAAGAGTTTTAACTCAACAATTACATGGAATAGAACTTTTTAACAATAATAATATGCCGTCAATAGTTTCAGCAATATAACTATGTATTATATTTCTTATTTTAATGTCAAAACCTGACTCTATGCATTCGGCATAGGATCAGTTTTTTGGTTAAAAATTAAAAATGTTCATGATGATAGGCCTAATTAAAAAGGGCATGCAGCCTTTACTGCATAGAGGAATTAATGAAAAGGAAAACTGTCGAACAATCTTGTCTTACAAAAACCAAAGTATACTTTGCAAAAACATTTCTGCAAGCCTATAAAAAACTCAATTGATGACATCGGACACCTTTGGCGTATCAAGTACATAACTTGAAGATAATGTAATTCCTAAATAGGAATGTTTTTTGTTGTTGTTGGCGAATATCTACATAAGACATTCACCATCGATAAACTAAAAAGCGCTGCATTGGATTGGGCCGCTAAAGCTAACAAAACCCCAAGAAAGTGAGGATGCACATGTAAAATAAAAGCGGAATTTCGGTATAGGGTAGACTGAAAACCAAAGAAAAAACTTAGATGCACCATTGTAGAGGTTATGAAACATGCATATTATAGGCCTACTAGTGCCAGTATAGTAATTAGCTTACTTCGGAACTCAATAAGATCCATAATCTGGACAAAAGCCAATTAGAAAAAAGAAACTGGAGCAAGAAAATGTTAATTACTAATTAGCACACACGCAGGCCTACACATAAACAATTACGATTGTTAACATAACAGTCAATGTTGTTTGTTTTTATATAATTCCTTTCAACTTTCCCGAAATCAATCATATATAACTTTTAGGCCTACATCATTATATTTCCACAAGTTAAATTGTTTGTTTACACAATGCTACAGCGCGCCGTGATTGCAGCCGCGTAACGCATACTTGCAAACCGCGCGTATCTTAAGTTTATCACGCGTAGTAAACTTCGTCGCGGCAGTCGACGCAGTCAATACAAAGTCACAAAGAAGAAACGCTGGTGTAATGGTTCTCTCGCTGTGGATTATATATTTTGATGGAATGTGTAAACGGTAAGAATTCTGAAAATTTTATTGATTTCAGGATGATCGCAAGTTGATAATTAATGATAAGACGTGTTGTTTTTTGAATGTTAAGTCATTTTATTTAGTAAATGTACGTGAACTTCAGTCTTAGCGGAGAAACAAAATGGAGGCATAAAATTTTGCTTTCGAGAGATATGCAAAATTTTTAAATAAATTACCATTATTAATATTTTGTGATTAATTATTCATTATTGTGACCGTATTTGGCACATCAATACACGAACGCGACGCAAAGTTGAAAGGTGTTACATTTTTGTCAAAAATTGTTTTGGTAAATGGCGACTTTTGGTTGGCTTAGAGCCATTTGTTGCACACCCATCGCTTTATTTAGTAAGGAAACAATAAATACGTCATAAACTACTTACTAAATATTCATATATATGGATACTTATGTTTATGGATATCAATACGTCAGAATTGATAGCAGTTAATCATACATTCGCATCAGCATTTTATCGGGGAATCATTAAACCGTTAGGCCTGAAACACTTAAAAACGAATATATCCAAATTGAGGAAAACGGTGTAAAAATCGCATCGTTTAAAGGAAAGAAATGGGGTCAAAACAAGTCATCCTGGTGCTCATGGGCTGATCACAGTTCCAATCCAAGCCTCTATGTACACATTGTGGTTGGGACCTGACAGCAAGCATCTGTACAGTGTGTTGCTGCCAAATTACAATAAAGACAGGGAGACATAGTACACTATAAATCATCTACCATCAGTGCCGGCGGGGGGGGGGCCAGGGGGGCACTCAGATATATTGATGCACTCATGCGTGAAAACAGGTTTACAAAATACCCCCTAAACAAGTTTTAACTTCTCTTGAAGAAATACCCCAAAGATTTACGTCAATTTTCTCTAAATTTTACCCTTAAAAGTTTCAGGTTTTGAAATACAACACTCTTTGCGCATACTTTGTGTTTCTGTTTTAAAAAAACACCCCTCTTTGTTGAAAACTTTTGCATTTTTAGACCCCTAAACTTGTGCAGTGCTTTCCGCGTTGGTCAGGAAAAAATGACCTTGGTCAGGAAAAAGTGACATTTTTTCTGTGTTTTTCTGTTCACGCATGTGTACACCAAATATCGATCAAGACATCGTGACGTCAGCATGATTAATATTCATACTTGGCAAAGAAGACGATGATTAAGTTATACTAACATTGCGACCTTTCGGCCAATGAAAGAAGACACAACGCGGTATAAAGCCCATTTTGAAGTCCAAAAGTACATAAATTGATCAGATTTTGTGATGATGATGATTATTGAAGATAAATTCTAACATTCAACATTGAATTTCATATGGTAAAACACATTTTTGGATGCCTTATTGGACGGCCTTAGCATTTTACAGGGCGTCCATTTTCGTAATCAGCCGTCCAAATGACGGTTGGACGACTCTCTGGCTAAACCCTTGACCAAGGGGAAATAATTTTAACCATGCCCCGAACAAAAAGCAGTCAATATTTGTTTTATATAACGAATATATAGATTTTTGTCATATGGTTGGTTAAAACAACTGATAATGATTTACGATATATGTTTCTCCTTTCAATGCTGACCGCGCCGTATTGTGCGCAAAATGTATTGAGCAGGCCTAGTGAAAAATATGCCCCGGGCCTAGTTAAATCCAAGCCCTCATTTTTAAACCAATCAGAGGAGAGGAATCTATATATGAGGTGTATAATATAAACTATAGATGGACATACCTTGAACTAGCTTTCCATGGCAAACATAAGGGTCACTACCAGCACTGCCAAATAGGTAGTTATACCAGCACCCAAGCCAAATATTGAAATTAGAAGTCTTTCCTTGAATATAACTCAACTCATTGGAATCTTCTATCACCAACTAGCATTGATGAAACAGAAACACAAAGATAGAACAGTGAAAAAATAAATACTGCTATTGATTTCATAAATATATCTGTGTCCTTCTGGTGGGTAAGTTGTAGCTGGGGGTAAACACCCAGGGGTGAACGTAAGTTTACTTGTTTATTTGTATGTTCAATGTTTGTTTTTTTCCATTTCTCACAATTTACGATATGATGCACTGCCAGCGGTTACCCTTGGCATTCCAATTTTTGACCACAACAGTCGACATCACAGTTCAAGCACCATTTAATGAATACACAATATGTGAGATTATTATGTTGAAAACAGCTGAACAAAAGAGTTTGTGTGACTGATAGAAAGGAAACATTTTCATTATTGTAAAAAGCAGTTCAACTGTCTGCAGCATTCACACACACACACACCCTGGAGGGGGGGGGGTACTTAGTACTAAAGTGATTACAGGGATGTGCCGCAAACTTGGGTACTGCAAATTGAGTCAAGAATTTCATGAAAGTGATTCTAATTAGACTTCATCCCTGTCTTGATTTAAACCTAATTACTTCCATTTGCAAAATCTTAGAAAAGAATGAAAATTCTATTTTGCACTGGAAGTGATTGCACAATTGTTGGTAAAAAAAAAAATCAAATCTGCTGCATCGTTTATGAGAAAATTAGCATAAATAGACAAAATGATGGAGCTGTTCAATATCTGTTTCATCCATAAAATATAACTCTTTCAAATCTTTTTTCAGCAATGTATGTTTTATGTTCTGCTTCTTTAAGCTAAATTTGACCACATGAGTTTTCCCATTTTTTGTGGGAATTTTTGTTTTCAAAAACTGTATTTCGTCCGCTATTTTAAAAAACCTAACAAATTATTTTCAAGTTGTTTGCATTTTCTAAGTTGAACTGGCCGGGCCACTGGCACAGTCCACCATTGACCAAAATTTCAAAGGGAAATTTGGCTGGGAATATGTTTTTTTAGTGGGCCCCCTCCCCCAAACAAAATATGGTGAAGACAAGACTTCAAGAAACCTGTTAACTTACCAAATCTGAAGACATTTCGTTGCATTTCGTATCTGCTGTATTCTTGTTTACCGGAAGAGAATCCGCAATAGTCGGGAAGAAGTAGCACTTGTTGCCGTAATGCTCCCATGATCCACTTGAAGGGTTTTCTGGGCATGCATCAATCAAATCTGTATAAATTCAAACGATGATATGAGTATTTTGAGAATTTTTTTTCTGGTCATGCAGACAGACACTTAACAGCAAGGGACCCCTTTACCATATATCAAATTTGAATCATATGCAACACACTCGAGCCTAACGGCATATGTTTAAGCCGGGCTTTCCCTATTTGAAGTGACAGGGGTGTTTATCAGCTATATCAGCTTGTGTGATGCATATAAAATGTAGAAAACAAGGATAAAAATACATCGCGGTCCCCGGACCCCTAGTGTCGTCTGTCATCGCGGTTTGTCAATGATGTACAGGTCCCAGGTACATGTTTGCATTTGGGTCAAGAGCTATCCTTGGTCAAAATTTAATCCATATAGGGTCATGGGTTCGTGAGCTATAGGCTATGACCTTGAAATGACCTCGGATGACATCAGGCCAACTTTTTGAACACTTTTAAAAATTTGACCTCAAATGACCTTGACTGACCTTGACCTTGGGTCAAGAGCTATCCACGGTCCGAATTACATTAAAATATAGAATCAAGGGTTCATGAATAATAGCTGTGACCTTGAAATGACCTCGAATGACCTCAGGTCAACTTTTTGAACATTTTTGAAAATTTG
>JXSR01S009892.1:33862-46122 GCA_000969725.1 Ophiothrix spiculata
ATGACATGAACATCAACTGTTCCGCTAGAAATTGCTCCACACGGGAGCAGGGGAGGCAAGACACAACAATAATAAACTACTAGTATTGATATTGTTAGATATTGTAACACTATTAAGTAACCATGGAAACATTTAAACACATATTATTTTTGATGTGATTTTGTAGAAATAAGAAAATATTAATATTTTTTCCTAAGATTATTCTTTTTTTCCCAGTTTTTTTTTTTTTTTACTGCCTCATTTTTTTTCTGCCAGTCCTGATTTTTTTCTGGGAGCGGCGCTCCCGTGGATTTCGAAGCCCTGCCCCCTGAAGCCCTATCGGTTTTTGCATTCTAAGGGTGTTCCTAATACGTATTTTTGTGGGAAATGTGAAAAAAATTGCAAATCCATTGTTTGTATTAAGTTTGGTGGGGGTCAGGGGGCGAACTTCGGCCCTGAAGCCCTAGCGTTTTTTTGCATTCTAAGGGTGTTCCTAACACGTATTTTTATGGGTAATGTGAAGAAATTTGCAAATAAATCGTTTGTATTAAGTATCGAGTTCAAAACCGAGGGGGGGGGGACGACATTTGATATTGTGTCCCCTACCCTTCAAAACGTGGGGGGAACGTGTCCCCTTGTCCCCCCTGAAATGACGCTCATGCTCTAACCAAAACCTTTCTTCTTGACTGAATGTTTCGAGTCGCCGAAACTATTCTCTTATAATTTACCAGTCCTCTGTTTTTGACACTTCAAACTCACTCTACATGGACAGGGTGCATTATCACAGAAGCTTGTTACAAGCCTAAGCACCTCTTTTCCGTGTTTTTATTTACAAGCATGTTATTCACCTCTGAATACAAATGTCCCTCCAACCGCCCCCCCCCCGCCCTGTAAATACGAGCCCTTGGGGCTCAAACCCCACGCCAAATTATAAAACTTCAAAATCAAAACCAAATTGTATGACTTTTGATAGTTATGAAACTACAATCTGATTTTAAATCCCTCACAAATGACAAGTTCAGCATCATCACAAAGGCTTTTCGGGACTTTTACATCATTTGAAATGTTACCGGTATATGGAGGCAAGAAACGTTTCATTGTCAAATTTACCAAGTTATATATCAAAACATTAAGATTTTATTTCATTATTATGAAGGTCAACAAAACATGCTACCCCTGAATTGAAATCTCGAAATTGACTTTTTACAGATTAAGTTGAAAATTGGAATTTCTTTTGATTTATCTGCAATCCAAGTAAAGGTAAAGTTTTACCGATGAAACTTAACCACTTTCCTGATTTAATGCATACCTTTAGACAATATACCCAAGATAAAGTATATAAGTTTTGATGTTTCTGAAGGCTTTGATCAAAATTTTATCAATATTTGCTACTTGACAGTTAGTATCAAACTTGGATAGAGTGTAAATTATCTGAAGACACAATTCTGAAATTTTGTCCAATCACCTTTAACGGGTTTGATATCAAGTTTGATTTCAAGATTCAAGTGCAACAATTAAAAGCAACCGCAATAATACAAGTATAACAAAACTGAGAACAATCTAGAAACTGAATGTCTTTATTAGGATTCAACATGTTAAATGATCTCAAATATGTACATGCAATTAAAAACATTGACCAATTTCCTTTTGTCATCTGACAGAGATGTTAATTCAAAACTTGGTTATTTAAGGAAGAGTCACTGTCAGGTTGGGAAAGGGGCTCAAAGTATGGTTTGAAATGCAAATGATGGTAAGCATAAATGTGACCCGTCATATGAAAAGGTACGTGAAGGGTCCAAAAATCAAAATTGATTTTTTGGTCTCATATGAAAGCTGAGATTTTAAGCTTTAAAATAACACCTTACTTTGGTTATTGGATGTTCGGTTGTAAAGTTACATACAAATTGGCAAAAGGCATCGGGCTGATTCGGATTTTTATTTTGTTTTTAACACATTTTTCTTACGTTTTGGATGTTGGAACCTGATTAATATGATAGAATACACTTCAACAAAAGTAACGTTTCTGATCAAATTAGAAATTCGACCTTGGACGTGAATTTTGACTTTACCAAGCTTCAATAAGCCTTTTAGAAGAATGGCCGTCACAAAAGGAGAGGACGCTATTCCAAATGGGTAGAATTAAGATAACAATAGGAGAGGGCGTACTTTGGTTCGGGTAAAACCCGGGAAACACAAAAGATTTTTAGTCAAGTGTGCAATGTCAGCCATACCTTATCATGTAATTTACTATGCCGACCTTAAGGTACCTTTCGATATGACGGGGCACAAATTATTATTATTGTTTTCCATATAGTTATAAATTTAGAACTGCTGATAAAGATGTGATAAAACACAAAATTCCAGACATCCGAGTCCATATGCACAAAAGAGGTTTAAGATTTAGACTAACCAGGTTTAAAGTTAGACCGGGTCTTAGTCAAAACACCAAACATAAAAGGACCTTTGGTAGCATTTTTGAACTGTAACAACTTAAAATATCAAAGATTCAACTGTAAATCTTACAAACAACAAAAATTATGACAATATTGATTCAGGAAAACATATCTAGCTGTGAAACAAAATTTTGCTTAAACCAGATCTAACTTTAAACCTGGTCTAAAATCTTTAACCTCTTTTGAACATACGGACCTCACACTTTAACGGCCAGGGTGGCCTACATCTCTAACCAGTTCTGGCTTTACCACTGACACTATAAGATATGGAGGTCTTGAGATCACATATTGTTTGATGATGGCGCTATTTCAGATTCAGGCTAAACAATGCTAATGTTTCTGTGCACTGGAGAAGACAGTTCATCGCATGTGTTATAAACTAAATGGGCACCATAATCAGTTTCAAACTGTGAGATTAACATTATATAACAATGCTTATATTGATCACTTTCAGTTATTGATGTTTCTTATATCTTTTACTTATGAAGAATGTTTTTACCTCAATTTCTCAAAATTCAAATTAGTGTACAAATGTATGACAAAAAACAGACATCACAGTTTAAAAGGTAAAAACTGTTTTTTTTATAATAATAATTATAATAATATATCGCATTTATATAGCGCAAAATCTACAAAAAACTCTGAGCGCTAAAACAAAGACAGAACAAAAAACAGAAAAAACAAACCTATGAATCAGGAAATGCTTGTCGAAAAAGGTATGTTTTCATGCTTGTTAATTATGAAAATGCCTGAATCTGTTTATTTATTCCTTTTTTCCCCCTTTT
Source organism: Ophiothrix spiculata (assembly GCA_000969725.1). Taxonomy (NCBI): domain Eukaryota; kingdom Metazoa; phylum Echinodermata; class Ophiuroidea; order Amphilepidida; family Ophiotrichidae; genus Ophiothrix; species Ophiothrix spiculata. The sequence continues at coordinate 37,080 of JXSR01S009892.1, forward strand.
TTTTTTTGGGGGGGGTTAAATGTCACATTTCTATCAGCATTTCACCCCCAAAATGTCAAAAAGGCAATGTCCCTCCCTTTTCACTTCCCAGATCCAGCCCTAGAAGCATGTACTGCAGAAGTGCTCATTTGCATAAAGCTGAATTCATAATTTTCACGGCATTGCAAATGAATTCACACTCAAAACGCAAACAGAATGCGTCAGCTGATAACATGAAAATACAATGGAAAGTTCAGCTTTTCTCAACTCTATTTGCGTTGCCGCAAGTGGTGTTACATTTTGATATGGATTGATCAGAACTGCTCAAAACTCCAATCTACACATGTTTGGTGTATTTGCATTTGCATCGAGTCTGAATTCACCTTTAAAGGCCAAGAAAGTTTAACAGTTAAACTTGTAAACCACCAAGCAAAACTGACTGTAGCTTATCAGATATGACATGTAAATATAAACACAGTCTTGGTCTCAGTGGGTAGTTTTCAAGCAATACAATAAGAATACACAGATATATCCAATGGTGCTTAATCCCCAAAAGTGTGTTTCCCAATTATCAGGATTATAAGTGTCACTTAAGGTGGTCACAAGTACATTTTCCAGATTGTTACATTCTCCTTTAAGCTGAATTTTTACTCCATGCAAACACAATTTCTATAATTTCACTGCAAATGACATTGCAACTGAATCCATACTCACAACAAACAAATTGTAACAGCAAACGATATGAAAACGAAATAAAAGTTCAGATTCTTAAATTCAGTTTGTGCCGACACAAGTGATGCTGTCTTTTGATACCAATCTTTTGACACTGCTCAAACTCCCATCAACAAATGTACACTGCATTTGCGTTTGTATCGAGTGTAAATTTAGCTTAACCCTAACACTTTTAAGCACCTCTCCTCAGAAATTCACATGTTAAAAATGGGTGGTTTGGTATTTTGAAAGTTTGTGATGTGTTATTGTAAACAAAACATCAAGGATACTATCCATCAAATTTGCCTGTCACCTTCATGCTTGTTACAAGGCAAATTTACATCATCATGATAAAAGAGTCCATGTCTGATGGAGAGCTTGAATGGTCTAGTGGAACAGTGCCTGACTCTTGATTCAGTGGGCCTTGACTTAGGCTTTGCGTCCAAAGACATTCGCTCGGCCCAGTGACATTCGCTCTTTATATTCGCTCTGACTAATTCGCTAAAACGGAGGCTTTCATTGCGCAAACATCGTTTCAATCGATGAAAGCTCTCGCATGTTGTAGTGCTATGAGTATTGAATAAACAAACCCAAGAATACTCGGAGCGATCTTCGCTCCAATTTAGTCTGAAGTGTGTGAATGTCATAAAATTTGTTAAGGAAATGTCGGTTCCCGTTGGAGCGAAGCGAAGTTTTCTTGGTAGGGTGAGCGAATGTCACTCGAGCGAACGAATGTCTTTGGATGCCAAGCCTTAATTAATATATGCTGGTTTCTTTGTTCTACTCCAAAAATAAGACACCTGCAACAGCTCATCAATTTTGGCACTTGATTGGCCAGTGTATGACAGCATAAATAATGATTTGGATTGAGTGTCAAACACATATCATGCATGGTGCATTGATGATTGCTTGAATTTATTGTAATGTGTAGTTAAATGCAATACAGACATCGCACATGCAGATGTCGCCATTTTGTCAACCTCTTCACCTAAGACTCGTCCACAAATGATTGCCGTGTAGTTAGATAGGGCGAGTGAGAGACGTGTAATTTTACTGGTCAAAACTTTGACTAAATATGATCAGGCGTTACCGGCGGTAATTGGCAGATTGAGCGACAGTGAAGCACTGAGACCGAGGGTACCAGCGAAGCCCCACAACAGCCAACCAGCTAAGTTTGGCTGGCGTACTCCCTGATCAGAACCACAAGATGAATCACATCATTTTGATGATGTATTGTATTAAAAGACAAATAAAACACAATAATAAATAATATTCTACAATTAAATGTCCAAACTTTAGCTATGGCTGTCATGCTTCTGATCAAAGCGACTTTTGTTGTTCTTAACCATGTAGATGAAGTATGTCAGAGCTTCTTTCTCAATCACAGGAATGGTTCTAAAGTGTCTGCCCACCGTCTGAAAAAACAAAAACAAATAAATTTATATAGCAGGGGTGTGAGAGGCCAGTTGACAAAAACAAGGAAAAGCATCGTAAAGTTGCGGTTAAAGGTCAAGAATGAAACAGCTAAAAGTTTAGCACATAAACATTTTCATAAACGAGGAAATCAGCTGAAAAGAGGAACTCTCACATCCCTGATGTAGATGCATTGTATAATCTATGCACAACAAATCCGATTTTGTGCTACTATTTGTCCATGCATATACATGTTAATTACTTGTAAAATTCTTTATGATAAAAATTGCATCAAATTAGCACTAAATTTTTTGAAAAAATGCGAAATTTCCTCACCGGGCCTCTACCCCTACCGTCTTGCTTAGGATTGTAACCAGGATCCGATGTACTCTTATTACCAAAATATCAAGTGAACACTTAGTAAAGTGACACCAATGGAATCTAGCCATGGCCCAGAGATTCACAACCACCAATCTAAACTCCATAACCTTGAACTACAAATTAAGTAAACAGACTCTGTTACAAGATCCATACCAATTTATCACTAAGCTTAAATTTGTATCTGCGTCCCAGACTCACTAAATTCTTAATTTTGTTGTACTTCATCCACACTTTAAGTCCCATGAGATTCAAGATTTTGGACCTAGTGCTATCCTTGATCCATAGCATAACAGTTGTATTATACAACATTGTGAACTGGTGTTTTTGTATGTTGTAAGGGACTAGCAATGATTGATCAGGATTATGAAGATGTGTGTTCTCATTCATCCAGTTGTAATAAATATAAATGATAAAGAAATCAAATACTGGAACTTACTTTTGCAACTATGCGACGTTGCGACCATAACCAATGGTCTTCAACAGGCATCTTGATTCCTTTGACAGGGGTGTGAGAGGCCAGTTGACAAAAATGACTCAATAAGAAAGGGGGGGGGGGTCTATGCTACTGCTTATCTCACGTGTGGGACTGGGCACTTCATGACGTCACTATCCGTCTGTCACATGATCATCCCCAGGAATCAGATGCCTGTTGAAGACCATTGGTTATGGTCGCAACGTCGCATAGTTGCAAAAGTAAGTTCCAGTATTTGATTTATTTATCATTTATATTGATCAGGATTGATTAAGACCAAATCACAGCATATTTAGGGACCATTAATAAACACTTGTTAGGGGGACCTGATGCAAAAAGTTATCCCAGAAAAATTTCGACTAACATTGGGACTGTGTACACGTTTCCACAAACGGAGCTGCCATAAACGTTTAGAAACTGTTTCAAACGGTTAACCGTACAAGTGCAAGGTCGATTTTTCTGTGAATTTTCACCAAGTATGATCCTCTATCATTTACATTTTCATTGGTCCTACAGCCTACATGCAATGAATTCAGTAGAAGTTTGATTCCATGATAATGCATTTATGAAAGGCAAAACAAAAAATTCATTGGATAGGGTAAACTAAAATCCAGAGTTTGTAAATATAACTCCTATGCTGGTTTTAGTTTACTCTGTCCAAACTATTTTTGTATGATAGATACACTCTGTCATTTTTGAATCTTGTAGACATTTCCATCCAGAATTTTTCTCATGGTGTATAATTTTAAGCATGGTGTAAATTGTCATGCTGATGGTGTTCAATTTCACTATCATCATCTCCAAAAGAGATTAGCTTACCATTAAAAGATCAAGCTCATAAAAATCAAATGTTATACAATTAAAGAAAATACTACCAAACTGTGAGCATTTGAAAATGTGCAGTAGGGTGAAAAATACATCTCCATATGCATTTTGCATGATGTGTAAACTTAAAAATGAAAATGTTGATTCAGAATTATCAGTTTGCACATCACTGAACAAAATTTACACAATAATCAAAATTCTGAATGAAAATCACTACAAAAAAGTGTCTCTCGCCCTTTATATACTCTGTAAATCCCGAAGTATGCAACAATCAGCAGCCAATTTATGCACATAAACCAATATGTCTATTAGGCCTAAAAAATGTATGTTGTGTTGCCAAACTATTTTTAGACTCTGGCAAAAATTGGGGTGGGTTTATTTTTGGACAATTTTGTTTTCTAATAAATTTACTGTTTCTAGCAAAGAAACTCACAATAAATGTGTTAAATTAACAAATCTTTGGTGTCATGTCAGAAATATAACTGAGAAATGATCTTGCTATATCGTCATATGACTTTAACATGCATTGTTTTTAGAGATTTTCAACGTCACAATCTGCTTATGAAAAGTAAAAAAAAAAGAATCCCAACCGACTGACCAGACTTTTTCCCCAAAAGGGCCACACAACAATTAATTTTCTTTTGGCCATGCATGGAACTAAATTAGTCCATACTTTTTGAATCACATCCATGTACCCAATCTTGCTGAATATTCAAACAAACTTGTGTTCATTGTTTGTACATGTGGTAGCAACAAAATTGGTCAAAAATCATACCAAAATCAATAACGATTCATGTACAAAAAATATGAATACAGTATTTGGTCTTAATCAATCAATCATCTTACACAATACACAACCAACCAATGTTGTATAATACAAGACTTATCCTATGGATCTCGTAACAGGGTCTGATTGCTTGCTGCATACATCATGGTTTATTATACAGCTTGTCCCAATATTAACGCAACGAGCAACTTAAAAATATTAAAAATAGTTGCCAAAAGATTAAATCATGGTAGTATATGTTTTTCAAAAGTGGAGTAATTACTCTACAACATGCTTTTTGTCCCGATTAATTTTACCACTCCAGTCCAAAGATATGAAGGATTTAAGAAAGCCCTTGTGAGATTAGACTTCCAGCTAAAGAAATGCAAAATTTGAAATGAGGAGAATATGACGGTATTCTGCAACCAACTAGAGTTCAATCCAAACAAATCTTACCTAACCTGTACCTAATATTAAGTGATATTTTAAGTTCATCTTAAAAACTGAAACAGGTCAAAATTATTAAATTAAAAATGAACGGATCTTCCTGATACTCTCATATTCCTTGAATCTGATACTTCTGGTGAGACAATTGGGTAGTTCAGGATACAATTTCTACCAAAAGAGTCGAAAAATAGTATCATAATGAAAGATGTCAGCCAATAATACTGTTATTCACAAGTCTTTAACAGAAACCACTGAAAAAACTGAGATAAAGGAGTTTAAGAACTCAAGTAAGTTATTGATTGATATGGCCCGTCAAGGGGACGCATCAGGTTGACTCAAACAGACACAACCTGTTAAATATCAGCATTAATTCTCCTTAAACTGGCTCCTATGTCATGAAGTGATTTCAAGGAATGCTTCTTCTAATCATGTGATGTTTTTAGCAATTTCCATTCAACTTGTGCCCCATTATGTCACCATAGGTGAATCTTTACAGAGTAACAAATCAGACCAAGATTTTTTGGGTATTTACAAAATGTGCAATAACTTTTGATTCAGAGATCCAAATGAAACAAAACAAAAATCCTGTAAAAGCCAATGGTCTTCTCTATTATATTATCATAACGTTTGCTCACAATTGTGCTCTGTTCTCCCAAAATAAAAGTTTGTTGCGTTTTTATTGGGACACCCTGCAGAGTATAGAGAGTCCGAGACCTAATCTTACCTCGGCTAACTGTGCTTTGTTGAGGCCTGGTTTAGTCTGTAATTTGTAGTGCCGTTTATATCTTCTTAGTGTGTTCACTTGAAGTTGAAATAGATCAATCTGAAGGGAAAAAAACAAAGTGAGACACGTCATTACAGTGCATTCAAATTATGTTGAATGATCTACAGAATGACATAAGGTGTAAAAAGGGAACATTTTGAGTACCAATAGAGTTTTTTGATCACGAGTACATTTGAGAGGACACCTTAGAAAAAATTGAGTACAATTTAGTGCAACATTCCTGAGGTGCACATTTGGAACTTCATTCTAGTACAGATTTAGTACAATTCTAGTACACATTTTTGTACTAGAATTCTACTACCATACTACAATGCTGTTCAAAATGTGCAACTCAGGCCAGGGGGTGGGGGGGGGTTGGTGTCCAGGTAACCACCCGAGTTCCGCAGGTTCCGAAGGTGACCCTATGTGAGACCAAAAAATGGGTGAAATGATACCCTATCTGAGACCATAAATCTACCATATCTGTTTCAATGGATACCCTATCCGGGACTGTACCTGTTTTGAATACCATATCTGAGACCGTACGCAAATGTGACAAAATAATTATTACAAGAAATATAGGTAAATGTAATTGTACACCATTTTCACACTTTAAAGAAGTGTTTCTAGGTAATTGAGGCACTTTTATAGGCAATTTAAGGCAGCATTGTCATTAATTCATACTTTGATAGGCTATCAGAGCCAAATTTGATACCCTATGTGAGACTTGCAGAGTACCAGGTCGATTTTGATACCTTATATTGCAAGTCTAGAGACCTGTCCAGGCCTCACCTTTTTGGTAACGCGGTGGTTACCCGGTCAGAATACCCAGTTACACACCCCCCCACCCCACCGGGAACTCAGGAATGTAGAATTGTACTTAATTTTTATCGGGCCAGGCACAGTTCGAAAAAGTGGGATGCCAACGGAACAAAAATTACAATATCATGACAATATTTAAATATTGTTTGCCTTATTTTTTACATTTTTATATTGAATAAATCATTGCCCCAGGATTACTGTCCCAGTGTTAGTTTGAGTAAACTTATCTTCCCGCTATTGAGTAAACATGGGAAAATTTCAAGATTTTGTGTCAAGTTTTAGCTGAAATTAGCAAATTTGACGGAATTATAACGCTCATTAAAAACAAAGTTCATTTGCCTTCAGTATGACCCTCAATTTTTAAAATCCACCACCGCTACTGATGGTATATTCATCGGGACAAACTATGAATTTGGTCTGATATCAGGATGGTAAATATCATAGTGTGCAGCGTGATTTAAACCCTACCTTTATATTTTAAACCCACCCTTTTTATGAAAACACCCTTTATACTGGAAAGCCATAACCCACCCTATTTTTGGAAATTATTATATAACTAATTCTTGGACGAAATGCTACCCCTTGTGCGGTCGGCAAAGCAAGTAAACAATGCTAAAAAAAGTAAGAAGTAAGCTTATTACCGTCCTAATAACGTGCAGTAATATGACGTTTACGAAATAATCTGACGACAAAGGTTGTCATTTTTGGTTGCACCATTTGTCGTTTCATCTGTATCAAAAACTGAGTACGTCCACTTCCGAAGAGAAGACCGATCGATACACATGCCGCGCCGCCATTGATCACACAGTAATACATGCTCTGTTTTAAAGCGTGTCACCCTCAAGCAAGTGGAATTAATACTCGCTGGTCTTCGATCTTGGAACCGAATTACAACAGCCACTTATAACGTGAAGTAATAGCGTGAAACTAGTGAAGCATAATGTTCCAGGATCGTTCATTATTGGTAAATTTCCAAAATAATTATTTCGCTGCGTTGCCAGTTCATTTATACAGAGAGTGACAGATACGAAGACATTTTCAAATAGTGAAAGATACGAAGTACACGCTTCTTATTATTTTTTTACGCTTTTTATAAATACCTGCGGAATACTCGCAATATCCCAATCTACACGCTTTTTAAGGATTTGGCGATTTTCCAAACCCACACTATGAATATGTTCCCCCCCCCCTTGGCTTACAATGTACATGCCATTGTATGGCCCTGCAGATTTGTTTAAATAATGCCTTTCTTACCTCTGGCATATCAATATCTCTGTCTGGCGATCCTGTTCCTTCGTCATCGCTGTCACGCTTCTTCCGTTTACGCACACTCTGAATGACTCCTTTGTGATAATCACAGATGTAAATGTGTCGTACCTGAAAATATGTAATGAAACATCAATATGTATGAAAGATGGCTTGGATGATATATGGCAACAATTTCATAGAATACATCGGTTCAAGGAATTAAGTATCTGTCTCTACCTTTGGTTCAGAAGATATGCCAATAAAACCAAATACGAAGGAAAAAAACCCAATTATTGCATATTGTGCAAATTAGGTACGGTACTAAATTATCATATTTTACACTTATCATCGCATGATTATCGTTATAATGTGAAAAGGACTTCAGTAATTACAACACAGTAGCCTATTGGGATTTTTTTTAAATGCTGAAAAGCTTGTAACTTGGAAACAAATGGTCTGAATCAAGTGAAATTTTCAGTATATATTTAAAATGTACTCTTCCTTTTATTTTACTAGAAAATAGGCGAGGTTTTGTCACATCAAAATCATGAATTGCACCTTTAAGGCCTTGGGGCCACCCACTAACTTAACATCACAAAGGTAGGTCTAACAGTATGGAAGATATGCCAATAAAAACATTTCATTTTTGCATACATTATGCATATTAGGTACTACATTGACCCAGTCACTATGCCCTCAAGCAGCGTTGGTCTATGTGTGGCTTAATCTCCTAACTAGGAATAGGCTTGCACATTAGATTTCCCATCTGTACTTTCTTTAATCTATGGGGATATCAATGAGTATCTGCAAAACACTAGAGATAAAAATAGCAGAGTTGGCCCCATTTTGCCCTGTGCCCCCCCAGCAGGTCAGTATTTTTATCGGCATAAAGCATCTCTAAAATGTCATGTGCACACCTAAAAAAGCCAGAGGTTCAATAATGAGTATGGCTGTCATTTCACTCTGGAAAACACAGTGGTCTAAACCAGTACAGATTTCTCTTGTTAATTTCCTTGGATCACTTACACTATGGTCAATATTGAGTTTCAGCTTTCTCTGCTGCACTGTCTTGGCTATACGTTTGCTGTAGCAGGCGTTACCAGCAGGTCTTGAGCAACGTGTACCTTCTTCTACAAGACAACATATCTGACCGTGGCCAGAGTCGCGGCTATCCTCTTCGGTACTAAACCCATTCATTGTTATATTGGCGACCTAT